>SRPT01000027.1:0-87387 GCA_018360205.1 Claviceps digitariae
CCCCCCCCCCCCCCCCTTAAGACCTTGGATGCTCGGATAAGCAACCCGCCACCCCCCCTCTTTCGATTTCCAATATCCGGCATAACCTTGTTTCGGGACAGCCCTGCTCCGTTTGGTTTGGCCGTCCCGCACTCCCAGCACAAGACCAAACCCGTTTGGCGCTTGCTCAGCATGAAGTTCTTTGGTGGAAGCAAAAAGCCGTCGTCGACTTCGACATCAAAAAAGCATATACCAAATTCGAGTGTTGACGAGTGCGATTTGTTCCAACAGCGACAAACTCATATGCACTCGGAACCTGCGTCGCCCACAAAGTCATTTGGCGCCAACAAGTCTCCATCAAAGAAAAGTTCTCGGCCCGCATCCTACCGTGAATCGAAGGACACTGAAAAGTCGTCGGCTCCACGCCACGCCCGACTCTCGCGACACTCCACCGATTCCTCAACTTCATCTTCGCGGCGCAGCAAAATCGACCCTGACACGCACCCGCTAAACCTGCCGCCCGAGGAACGTCGTCGCCTGTCCAAGCTTTCCAATTCCACCATGAGTGATCAAATGGACATTGACCCGGTCAGCGGCGCCTCCCCATCTGCTTCACAGAAGCATAACTCTTCGGCTCAGACCAACTTTTCTGTTCCCATCACCAACGGACATCATAATGACGAGGCTCCCGCCCCGCCACCGCACAGGTCGAACCCTTCCAGTCCTGTGCCAACCCCGCAAGATGATGCCGAATCATACAAGGCTGCAGGCAACAGATTTTTCAAAGAGAGAAACTACACAAAGGCCATTGAGCAATACACGAAAGGTAACGTAACCTGAACTTAACAAGGAAGAAGAAGAAACAAAGAAAAAGAAAGAAAAAGGTGTTGGGTGTGCATACTGCAACTTACTAGTACTCGTCGCTGACTTTTTTCTTTGTTGCGGAATCATTCTCGTACAGCCGTCGATCTTTTCCCCGACTCATCTACCTACTTGAGCAACAGAGCCGCTGCTTACATGTCCAATGCCCAATATGCTGCTGCGTTAGATGACTGCAGTCGCGCAGCTGCTCTCGATCCTCAGAATGCCAAAATTTTACTACGTTATGCTCGCATTTTCACTGGTCTCGGCCGGCCTGAAGAAGCCATGGCCACTTTTGGACGCATCTCGCCTCCCCCCAGTGCCAAGGACATTGCCCCTACGAAGGAAATGCTGCAGCATATCAATGCTGCCAAAGAAACGCTCGAGCGAGGTTCAGCTGTGTCCATGGTTCTTCATGCTTTGGATCAGGCCGAGCGCGGCCTGGGACCGGGTGTCACAAAGCCCCGCAAATGGCAGTTGATGCGTGGTGAGGCTTATCTCAAAATGGGTCGTGAGAACGCTCTCGGGGAAGCTCAAAACATTGTCATGTCTCTGCTACGCAGCAACGGTCAAGATCCCGAAGCTCTTGTTCTTCGCGGTCGAGTTTTATACGGCCAAGGTGAAAACGAAAAGGCAATTCAGTCCTTCCGTATGGCGCTGAATTGCGACCCCGATTTCCGTGATGCTATAAAGTGGCTAAGGATTGTGCAAAAGCTGGATCGCATGAAGGAGGAGGGCAATGCCGAATTCAAAGCCGGTCGCTGGCAGGCTGCCGTTGACAAGTACTCTGCAGCTCTCGAAATTGACGCTTCGAACAGAGGGATTAATGCCAAGCTTCTTCAGAACCGGGCACAGTGCAAGATCAAGCTCAAGCAGTATGATGGTGCCATTGCGGATGCTGACCGAGCTGTCAGTCTCGATCCTAGCTACACAAAGGCCAGGAAGACCAAAGCCAATGCTCTCGGTCATTCAGGCAACTGGGAAGAGTCCGTTCGCGAGTGGAAAGCCATTCAAGAGATGGACCCCGAGGACCGAACCATTCCCAAAGAGGTCCGCAAGGCTGAATTGGAGCTGAAGAAGAGTCAACGAAAGGATTACTACAAAATCATGGGCCTAGAGAAGGACTGCGGCCCTGATGAGATCAAGAAAGCTTATCGCAAGATGGCTATCAAGCTTCACCCTGATAAGAACCGAGACAATCCTGAAGCCGAAGCCCAATTCAAAGACTTGCAGGAAGCCTACGAAACTCTGAGTGACCCTGAGTAAGTTTGGAACAACTTTTCTTGATCCCGTTCCAAGTGAAAGATAACTAATGCCCCTTAATAGTAAGAAAGCCTCATATGATAATGGCGACGATCTTTTGGACCCCGCGGACATATTTGGCGGAGGGGGTATGGGCGGTGGCATGGGCGGTATCGATCCTGAAATTCTCTTCAGTATGATGGGCAACCAAGGCGGTTTTGGCGGCGGTGGCGGTTTCCGACACGCAGGAGGTTTCCCCGGTGGTGCTACTGGCGGCTTCCCTGCAGGCGGTGGATTCCCCGGCGGTGCCACATTCAGTTTCGGCAACGGGGGTGGCGGTCACCCGAGAGGCGGTCCCTTTCCTTTCAAGTGACAACCCGCAGAAGACTCTGATGAAGCGGAAAATGAAGATGACGTAATAGAGGAGGAATCGGAAGAAGACGAAGAAGACGAGGACGAGGACGAAGATGACGAAGACGAAAACGGACAAGAAGAAAAACAACAAGACCGAAGTGATATGGATAGTGGTCATGATAATGATGCTGCTGACTGCTGGAGCAATCTTTGGGATGACTCTGCCACAGACGGACAAGATAAATTTAGGCATGAGCGCCAGCAGCGTCAAGCTGCACAGGATCGGCTGGTTGATACATTGCGCCAGTACGGCATGTTCTTGCTGGGGGCGTTTGTATTGCTTCCCGTGAGTCTCGTCACCGTTGTTGTTTTGAGTATGGCACTGGCGTACGTGTTGATGAGATGTGCTTCACTGAGAAAGAGATGACCGCGGGGCCGCCAAATTCGACCGGGTAGACTAAAGTTTGCAGCGCCTGATATGACCACCCTCTGCAGCGTCTTTTCTGTGTTTTCTTTTTCTTTTTTTCTGTCATCTTGATTCCCTGCGCCTTGATGAAATTCATGGCCCGGGACGGTGGATGTATCAAATATGCAATATTGGCCCGTGACAAGATCTAGAACGCACAGCCCGCAAACGGAAGGATTTTAGATGGATAGAACAGCATGTAGAAGCAATTAATACATGGCATATATCATTCCAGGAAGAAAAATGATGGGATTTGATTTCTACTTTTTTTTGCACCTCCTCACCATGTCGTATCTTCTTGTTTAAAAAATACAGAGTATTTCATACAAAGTTGGCCATGACCAGCCAGCCGGGGTATCAAAAAAAAACATTTTCTCCGCCTCTTCCGCTCTCGCCGTCTTACTCGCCTCCACTCCCTCACTCTCCCAAAGTACTAGATGCCGGTGTCATCACCGCCGTTGGCGTCGATGCCCCTGTCCCTAGCGCTGCCGCTGCCGACCCATTCGCAATGCCATTCGCAATGCCATTCCCATTCCCATTTCCGATCCCATTTCCAATCCCATTCCCGTTGCTTTGCGAAATGGCCTTCCCACCCGTATCTTCCAACACCCTATCCACATCACGCCTCAGCTCCGGCATCGCCGCAGCCATCTCCCCAGCCAGCACATCGCGAAACTGCCCAAAGGCCAAGCACTTGCCCCGCATGAGCTGGTTGCCCCGCCTAACAAGCTCCGTGAACTCGCGCGTGTAAATATCCGGGTTCCGTCCGTTTTCGACATACTCGAGCAGTTCAGGCGGTACGGACGGCAGGGCGGCTTGTGGCGACGAGGCAGTCGCATGGACGGTCTGAATGGAACGGGAGAGGGTTCTTCTGTGTAGCTTTATGTCAGTACGAGTGCTTCTTGGGTCTGTGTTGATTATTGATTTGCATTGCTTTGCTTTGTTTGCGCTTTGTGATTTTCAAAACGCTCTGCTCTTTTTATTTCATTCCTCCTCCTCCTTCTTCTTCTTCTTCTTCTTTTTCTATCTCTTCTTTTGGAAAAGCAGAGGAAAAGTGCGCATAAAAAAAAAAGGAACACAAATAAATCAAGGGATAAAAAACTGAAGCGGCACCCTTACACTTCATTGGACAGAACATCACGACTTGACCGCCCCGTGGAATCATACGTCGATACCTGCACCATAATCTGGTACAGGTCCTGGATGACATCCTTGAGCTGTTCTGCAGAAAAGAGGTCAGGAGCTGGCAGCATTGGAGGAAAATGTCATCTTTTTTTTCATTCAATCTTTTTTTTTTTCGCTCGGTTGGTGTCGTGGCTGGAACGTACGCTCGAGACCGTCGTGGTCGGGCTCGTCTATGCGGGGCATGATTGCTGGATGGGTAGAGGAGAAGTCGGGTTGGTGGTGGTGCTTGCGCGGGTTTGAGATGGTGCTTGTGCGGGTTGGAGGTGATGCTTGTGCGGGTTGGAGGTTGGAGATGAGGTTGGCGATGGCGATGCGGCCGAGGGAGGAATCGCGGACGTGGGAGGCAAGTTGCGACTAGGCCAGACCGTTTGCGGTGGATTGTGGGGCAGCAGGAATGAGTGATAAGTGTGGGGGCCGGGGTCTGCTTTGTCGGGTCTTGGCGTTCGTTGTGTCATGCTCTCCCGTACAAACATATGCCAATCCGACGACATAGCACTTCATGACACCATGTTTCTCCTTTTACATAGTCCTCTTTTCTTCAGATTGGGCCTGCTCTGATGACCCAGCCACTACGACCGTGTCGTGTCGGCTCCAACAACCTGTTGCGACCATCAAGCCATAGCCCTGCCTACACATCGGACAAAAGACCATGGTTGGTAAGGAGTGCAGCATATCCCGACATCAAACGTCATGAGCATGATTTTCTATGGACAACGTTCTACATTCTTTCAGAAAATCCATTCACCTATTGTTCTTGGACCCCATAAACGTCAAAAATTCAATACCCATTTCAAAGACTGCTTCTGTCCAAGCGCGACGCACGACGCGCGACACTGTCAATGATATGGAGCTACCCAAATAGGCGCTCTCAGAGGGCACCACCACAAGTGACCAATATGAGTGTGTATGTCGTATAAGAAAAAGAGCTCTTCCATAGAAAAAGAGGGTTAGCTAAAGCTCACTACACACGGCTGGGTGTAAGAATCTCCATCTGCAAACGTGATGCTGTAGCGACTAAAGGAGCGACACAGAGAGAAGGAAAGAAGGGGAAAACAACTGCAACAAGAGCCTAAGGGCCTAATATGATATATTTTGGCTTAAAGAAGCTATGAACGAAGTAAACGAGGGGCCCTAGACGTGGGCTCTAAGAGCACCACCACCCGTGTGTGTGTGACCCAACATCCCCGGGTCCGAGAAAAAAGGATGACAGCCTCATCATCGACCTGAACACACAGAGGAACTCTGACATGAAAAGAAAGCACACTTCCTGTGGCTACAAGCAAATATTCCCCAAGTCCGTCTTTCCATATGTCATATCTCAAGTTCCATCACCACTGTGTAAATTTCTGTTCAACGGCTCTGTCAAGAACCCGGAGGTCGCACGACCGTAACGTGCAATTGCTACCAACTGTGATATCGCGAGCAAAAAGAGAGGTTCTCATGAGTGAAAAAGATCTATAGAGCGACGTGCTACGGCAAAAGGCACAAAAAGCTCTATCTAGCGAAAGTGATGCTAAAGCCAAAAAGAGGGCCTAGAGGCCTCGCGAGGCGGCATCAGTGGGGGGCATAAATATCCCACTAGAGAAAATAAATTTCCAACCGGCGCTACCCGAATCCGGTAAGGTTATCTTCGTGCACCTGCCACCTAAATACACATATACTGTGTTTTTTTTTGGGCTTCTTTTGCCGTTTATCGCGATTATATAAGAAAGGGCTTATAGTGTAAATATGTGCAGTTATAGCAATAATATATAAAAAAAAAACAGTAAAATAGCATAGCATAAAAAAAAACATAGTATGTATATTTACATAGCGGGCTTATGGAAAGTGACCTTACTAGATTTAGGTAGCGCCGGTTGGAAATTTATTTTCTCCAGTGGGATATTTACGTGCCCGCATCAGTGATGAGGACAGCCACCCCACGTGACCTCAAGACCCCTCCTGTGACACAAAGTGGATGTAAGAGGCTTGCTTGTCTAACTACTTGTGTGGTCGAGTGGGGTTTTATAACCCTGGCTTGGTCATGTGACAGGGTCACTCGATCATTCCAACCAAACAAAGGAAAACACAAAGGAAAAAGAAAAAAAGAAAATGGTGTTGTTCCTGGTTGGAGCGTGTAATTGCTACCAATTGTGACACAAAGTGGATGTAAGTTGGTCGAGTGGGGTTTTATAACCCTGGCTTGGTCATGTGACACCTCCACAAATGTGGGTGTGGGTGACCCAACATAATCCCTGGAGCACAATACCGTCAATCCCGGATCACACATAGCACATAGCTCCAAATACTCACCATTGTGGCGGCCATCATTGTTGCTAGTCGTCGTCGTCCGTCCGTCAAAAAGCGAGGCGCTTGTTGTTCCGTCTAGCGAACCTGATGACCATCCCAATCCCAATGTCAGTCACGATCTCGCCATCCCAGTCTCTGTGTCCATTGTACATACCCACTCTCAAATTTCCCCCTTATTCAGGAGAGCTCAAGAAAAGTGATCAATTGCTACCATGTCGGGGCTCGCAGAGGTGTAATCACTTTTCTTGAGCTCTACCCAAAATAGAAGAGACGAGAAAAGAACAGAGAGCTGATTCGCAGTATGTATGTTTGAGGACCATCCATGCAGGTCTACACAGCAATCATCTCATTGACCGACCAAATAGAGGTACAAGCCTCGGTCAATGAGATGGGTGCTGCATGGGTGGGACTTGTCGGTCAAACGACATGTGACGTGCAAGGGATGCTTCGATGGGTAGAATATGTAGGCAGAGCAGACAGGAAAAGGACGCGTGCGTGAAGAAGAAAAAAAAGAAAGGAAGATGAAAAGCAAAACCGGGGAGGTGCTCAGGTAAATAGACAATTTTGGACCTGGAGGTACTTGCCAAATAAGGCGGGCTCTTTCCTCGTCTAGTAGTCGTCGATGATGACCAGACAGGGGTTCCGACTGGAGTCTAAGCGATGACAGTTGCGTCACTGGCTGGTGCATGGGTAAGTATGGCAGCTGTTTCTGTTGCACCTTCCTTGGGGGCGGGCAGAGATGAGACCATGTTCGAGGGCCTTCCTTCCAAAGCCATTCAATGATAGCCGAGTGGCCCTGAGCAGTGCAGGTAAAGAAAGGGATTGTGGAGTAATCTGTAGCTTGAATGTGTATGATTTCATAATGATACACCACGAGGACAATCTCCCCCTCTCCGATGTTTTTCTATATACCTACGATATAACGTGTGTGCGGACAGAGAGAGGGGGTAAGATGTATTTGATCTACCTAAGTGTAAGTATATACATACTAGGTACCTACCTAGGTAGGTAGGGAAGTACTTGGTATACCTTTGCGTTATATATCTGCATATTCTTGTCTCTTTGCATGTTTGCCGACCTACAACATCCCACGAAACCCGCGCGACAAGCCATGACTCGTCTCCAAGACACCACCCTGTCTATTAGGGGGTCGATATGGTAAATCAAGCACAATAAAAGAACATGCAGATGTACCAAGTAGTACTATTACATCTCACGAGATATAATATGCCATGTTGATGCCTACAACACATGCGAATAAAAAAAGCCCTTCCTCATCCTGAGGAGTGGACAATTTCCCTATATGGCACCGAATCCGCTGTTAAATTTTAAATTCCATGGCAAAACAAAAAAACAGAATCTGAAGAATAAAATAAAAGAGAAAAAAAATTCCCATCATGACAGATTGCCCCTCTTTTCAACTTCATCCGCCATCTACCGAATTCTAGTGTATTTTCCTTGTCTTTGCTCCTGTCGCAAGCTTTCCTCCTGACTAGGTAGCGGGGCTCTACGTCTTGCCTCGGCTTTTTCATCGTCTGTCTGGTGCAGCGGTGGTGGGGGGATGGGAAAGGTGAAGTTCCCCAATGGTGGAGGCACGTTGCCTGGCGGTGGGATGAGGCCTGGTGGGAATGCACCAGGAGGAGGGAGCGGTACGCCTGCCTTCTTCATCAGCTCGAGAAGCTGGGCGGGATCCGGGGGATTGTTAGGATCCAGTCCGGGTAGAGGCGGAGGAGGCGCGCCGTTCAGGCCAGGAAGCGGGAATGGAGGCGGTGCGTGGCCGTTGGTTCCCAATCCGACACCCGGAATAGGCGGTGGCGGAGGAAGTCCTGTCGTGAGACCGGGAGGCGCCGTACCTCCGCCGAGGGGCAGGCCGGGAATGCCGGGCAATACGGGAGCTGTGGGGAGCTTGGGGGCATTCTGGTCGATGAGTGCGTCCAGCTCATCCTCCATTTCTTGTTGCTCTTCTTCTTGGCGTTGCCGGCGGTTTCCGCGACGGTCCCATGTACCCTGCGCTTCAGCGGCTGCCTCGCCAATGTGATATCTGTCTTGGGCAACCTCGGTATCGCCGGGTCGCGCTCGACTCCAGAAACGAGTGATACGATCGTTGGATCCTGATGCCAGAACATGACCCAGCGGGTGCCAATCGAGAGACCAGATGGCGTAATCGTGCGCAAATGGTATTCTGTGCATTGGCCATACCGACTGAGCCGGTGTCGATGCCGGATCCATGCTATCGTAGGGGCTGACAGTGAGGGGCTGGCCAGGCGGTGGATTGGGCGAGTCAAGGAGGTAGTGGAAAAGGGAGCCGTCCATGCCACCTGTGGTGAGCAGATTGGCGTGAACGGGGTGGAAGGTTAGGGTCGAGATGTCCTTTTCATGGCCCTTGAGCAAGCAGATGTCGCGCATCATTCTGAGATCAAAGACACGAGCCGTCTGGTCCCGCGCGGACGTTGCGAGACAAGCACCTCTTACTTTCTCAAACATGACCTTGGTGATGGTGCTCTTGTGGCCGTGCAGTGTGGTAAGACAGCGGGTTGTTCTCGGGTCCCATAGCTTGACCAGGTGATCCTTTGATCCAGACACCAAAAGGCCCTTGGTCGGGTGCCAGTCTACGCTCTTGGCATCCCAGCCATGTCCCTCCAACTTTGACTCCATCTGTCCGAGAGCAAAGTCAAAGATCCTGAGCGTCGAGTCGTCCGAGGCACTGACGAATTTGGAATCATTGGGACTAAAGGCCAAGTCTCGGATCGGGTCTGAATGCGCGTTTATGCTCTGCACGTTGTTGAAGTTTGGTTGCCAGTACTTGATGAGACCATCATGGTCTCCCGATATCAGCCAGTCGTCGCTGTGAGAATACTCCAGGGCTCGAATGGCGGAATCATGAGCCTGCATGATGGTTTCGAAATTGAATCCTGTGCCATTCCATAACGTGAACTCGCCACTCGTTGAAGCGGTCAAGAGTCTGCGACCTTCGGGTGTCCAGCGAACGACGTTTACCGGATGTTTGATTTTGTTGAGGGAAGAATGAAGGTGTTTGGTAGGGATGGTATCAGCTGCATTGGTTGGTCTTGCAGCCGGAGGCAGCATCTGAGCCGGGTCAGGAACAGTTTAGGCGAGGGCTTTTAAGTTTGCTTAACCCATGAAGAGAGTACTTACATCCACGATGTAGCTGGCGCTAGGCCGTTCTCTCTCGCCAGTATAGGAGCCTTTATAGTTGGGCACTCTATTCCGTAACCAGTGGATGACCGTTGAGCTGTAGTCGGTAACAGGTCCTTTGTCATGCGTGTTAGTACAGAAGGCAATCATGAGGATCTTTTCACAAAACTTGGTGCAAGTCACAATCTTGATTGGTAAGTGCCAGTAAGTTACATGGTCTTTGTCAAGCTGATGAAGATTCTTTTTTCTTTCCTCTTCATCGATTCCAGGGTCAAAGTTTGCAGAGGTAACGAGTATATAGAGCCATGATCCACGCGGGCTTTAGAAACTCCTCCATCGTTTCTTTGCACGGCCGGGGCGGTCAAGATGAGTCCCCGACTCAATCCGCCTTGTCGAATGATGACGACACCCCAGTTTCGCGACAATTTTTTTGTACCACATTGACAAGGAGTAGAGAGCCTTGATGACTGGGTAAAACGCCCTTCCAGTTGGCACTGGGGCCAGGGCTCGTCCGGCTAGGGGATCAAAAAAGATGACGAACTCTACTTACTTCGACCTCGGATTTTGACAAATGCACCTTCTTGACCTCCTCCTCCATGGTCACCACGTGGCTCGTAAGCCATGGCTGTGGCTATTAAGGCCAAGGACTTCAAAGCATGCACGTTCGTGAGCGGTAGGCGGGATGGAAAAGTACAAAGGACTCAGGAGACTCAAATGATGAAGCACAGCAGGACCAAGCGCTATGAAAACTGCCCAGCAGCTACGTGAGTCAGCCCTGCTGATATAGTGTGTTTTGGCGAATGTTCTTATGCTGAGCTACGATTTCCAGCTCGACCGTGTTTGAGCGAGCGCGTGAGAGGATGGATCTGGATTATCTGATGGCACATTGAACTCGAGAATTGGAATTGGCAGAGAAGGGTGGTTGCAGTTTAAGCGGTATTCTGCCGGTTGGAGGATGAGGGGACAGGTCATGTGACGCAGCCGGCCTGGACTTTTGTCTGGAACTCGCCAACCCGACAAGCCTCAAGAAAGCGTTGCGCTCTTTTTCAATGACAGCCAGGCTTGGATTCGTAAAGCAACTTGGGTTTCTGCATTTTTTTTTTAATTCTTGAAATGGTGAAGTTCTTGAGTTCTGCACGCTTCGCACATTCCTCAGGACGCACTGTGGTCACCTCAGACCTGCGACGTCGAGTCGTCTTAGACGACTCGTCTACTAGCCTGAAGGAAGCAACTCGGCCCGGGCCATCGGTTTCTTGTTCCCGCATTACGCAGGAGTACCATTTCACGGATGGTGCAGGTCGGAAATAACGAGAGTTTGCTTGTCTGGACCGGTAATGGGAGTGTTTAGTTCGTGACAGGTTACGTAATGGCGAATTGTTCGCATGTAAGGTTTGCAAGAGAGAGACGTGCCTTGCCTGCAGGCCATGAATGAGAAAATGCGTCTCCGTACCATTCTCGACTTGCTTCGTCATTGTAAAGGCTGCGCCACGAAAGCAGCTGCTTACTAACCAGCTCTTTCAGAATCTACGACGACGACGAGCTGTTGATTGCAGCAACAGCAGCGCGCCTGATGCTTTTGTTTTCTCCTCGACAAGACAACGCCTGTATTACAGGGACTAAAGAATGCTACTCTGGCGGCCCGTGTGGCGTGCAGACTTGCATGGAGATGACATGCAGTCAAACCACGCTGGATTGCAGTCATCCAATCATCTATACCAATTCGACAGCTCTCTCTCGAGTGCAACAGAAGAAGGAGAAGAAAAGGGCGCATGATACGTGCATATTTAAACGTCGGCGCAGCCGCAGTGAACGCTGCAATCAAAGAGACCAGGACGCTGCCGAGTGGACAATCCCTGCTACAGGCAATAAGATTGGAGGAATCACTTTCTATGATTGTCGAGCTGGCAATCAATCAATCCTAGCTCGAGCTGTAAAAAGAACGACAGAAAGAAAGAAGGCAGGGAAGAAAGAGAAGGGAAAAGGGGGGATGCGCGACTAGCGCGCCAACGGGCCCGCAGTGTCCCGCCCGCCCTGCACATGTGCGGCTAGCAAAGTGGGATGATTGGTATCGTGGACTGTAGAGCCTTTTGCAAGTTTGTTGGCACCGTTGTTGATAAGAGATGCACATATGTACATATGCATGTATCTACATGGTCAACTGGCCATGACATTGCATGTTGCATGGCGGATACGCACTGCTGCAAGCCGCTCGTCTAGGAA
The DNA here is from genome assembly GCA_018360205.1 of Claviceps digitariae. Taxonomy (NCBI): domain Eukaryota; kingdom Fungi; phylum Ascomycota; class Sordariomycetes; order Hypocreales; family Clavicipitaceae; genus Claviceps; species Claviceps digitariae. The sequence continues at coordinate 11,753 of SRPT01000027.1, forward strand.
TGTGTTGAAGAAAGCAGCAGATAACAGACGGACAGCAGAGCAGACGACAGAGCAGACGACAGAGCAGATAACAGAGCAGATAACAGATGCGTGCCAACGGTTGACGCCTGTGCCACCGGCCGCCACCACTGTTAGTGGCCATGACAGCGGCCTTGATAGCGACATGGACCAGACCATGACAGCGTCTCGACAGCGACCATGGCCGCCCTGGAGGCTGCCTGCATGTGGCTGCAGCTCCCCAGGTGCTAATTGCCTGCATGATGTGATGTGCTGCGCCGTCATCGTCTCGTCAATCGTCCAGGCCGGCCGGGACCAGCTGGGCCAGCTGGGCCAGCTCCTTAGCTCCCCAGCTCCCCGTCTCGTCTCCGTCGGGTCTCCGTTTAATTCCAGTCGAGTCCCTTTGATTCCTCTCGACTCCCTCTCCCTGCGCAAGGGCGCGACAGCCTGTCTTTTTGCACATCGCCTCCCTCATCGTCTTCATCGTCCTCGTCGTCCTCTGCAGCCTCGTAGCCATTTTGCCCGCCTGCCACGCGCCCGCGGCTGCTGCATCATCATGAGCATGGCCACCACGGCCACGAGCGTCGACGCCCCCAACGGCTGCCTCAGCAAGCGTCACAATGGCTCGGCCGCCCGAGCTCCAGACGGACCAGACCTGGTCGAGGTCGAATCCAAGGCCCCAACCACCGCCGAGAAGCTTCGTGCATCACCACAGCAAACCTATCGCCATGTTGCTGCTGTTCATTCCAAGATTCGCCCTTCGTGTCTGAGCCATGATTCCGACGCTGCACCAAGCTTTATTGGCTTTCGAAATCTCATGGTCATTGTTCTGGGTAGGTCTATCTTGGTTCACTTTCGTATTCTTCTTCTTCTTTCTACCAACTGATATCATCATTGTGATATACTAACCCTAACGTTACCTTTTCTCTTTTTTTTTGCCCCCAACTGACAGCTAATCATCATTCTCATCAGTCGTCGGCAATGTTCGATTAATGATTGAAAACTTAAAAAAGGTACGCCCCAGATCATTGATCTCACTAATCATCAAGCTCTCTTTTTCCGTCTGCATCTCGGATGTGCTGTACAGCTAACTCATATCCTTCCTCTTTGTTCTAGTATGGCGTGCTGATATGCCTCCGGTGTCACTCGTATAAAAATGAAGATGTCCTCATCGGTGGACTCCTCTACTTCTTGATTCCCTGTCACTTGTTAGTCGCCTACGGAATTGAACTGGCCGCCGCCGGACAAGCGCGTGAATCTCGACAACAGGCCAAATCTGGCTCGCCGTCTCAGCCATCCGAAGATGATTCAAAACATTTCCACTCCACATGGATGCTGGCCGCCTGGGCGCATCTCATCAACATGACGCTTTCCTTGGCCCTCACGACGTTTGTCGTCTACTTTTACGTCCACCATCCTCTCGTCGGCACTCTGACCGAAATGCATGCCGTCGTCGTATCACTCAAGACGGCTTCCTACGCATTCACCAACCGAGATCTTCGCCATGCCTACCTTCACCCAGACAAGAGCAAGCACGTTCCCGAGCTCTATGCCGAGTGTCCGTACCCTGATAATATTACTTTTGGCAACCTCGCGTATTTTTGGTGGGCACCGACCTTGGTGTACCAGCCCGTGTATCCGCGCACCGACAAGATCAGATGGATTTTTGTCCTCAAACGACTGGGGGAAGTATGTTGTCTCAGCGCATTCATCTGGTTTGCTAGCTTCCAGTATGCAGCCCCAGTGTTGCAAAATTCACTGGACAAGATTGCGTCTCTCGACTTCATCATGATTCTGGAGCGCCTTCTTAAGCTGTCGACCATCTCCCTCGTCATCTGGCTCGCCGGTTTCTTCGCCTTGTTCCAGTCGTTTCTCAACGCGCTAGCCGAGGTGTTGCGGTTCGGCGACCGGTGTTTCTACGACGATTGGTGGAACAGCGAAAGTCTCGGAGCGTACTGGAGGACATGGAATAGACCCGTCTATACTTATTTCAAGCGCCATGTTTACGTGCCCATGATTGGCAGGGGATGGAGTTCCTGGACCGCCAGCTTGACCGTCTTTTTTGTTTCCGCCGTGCTGCATGAGGTTCTTGTCGGAGTGCCTACCCACAACATAATCGGTAGGTCTGCCGTCGCTTAAAGGCGTCTTTACCTCTTTTTTCTCTCCAGTCATGTCAATCTTTTTTATCTCCATCAGCTAGTGCCCGATGCTAATTTCAATCTGCGCAGGTGTGGCCTTTGTGGGCATGTTTCTGCAACTGCCCCTTATCGCCATCACGGCCCCCATGGAAAAGAAGAAATGGGGACATACCGGTCGCGTAATGGGCAATGTCATTTTCTGGGTTTCCTTTACCATTTTCGGACAGCCTTTTGCCGCCCTTATGTACTTTTATGCCTGGCAGGCCAAGTATGGTAGTGTCAGTCGACAGTTTGTCCTGGTGAGTCCGGTGCAGGAGGCGGCGTCATGAGGTGGGTATCTGCTAGGGTTTGTCAGAACACGACACGACCGTTACGGCTGGTGCTTGTAGTGGTCAAAAAAAGACGTTGAGTTTTCCAAGTAGCAATGTCTATAATGTGACGTGAAAGGGAATGACTAGTCGCTGATGGCGCAATAAATGTGTGTTGTCGTTTTTTTTTTTTTTTTTTTTTTTTTTTTGCACTTTCCAAATCCAATGACCATGTGCAGAAATCCCGAGCACAGCACCATGGTTCATTTTTTGACCTGCCTACAACGACGATACAACAAGGGCAGTGAATCCATCTTGATCATGATTGCCACGATGCCATAATGCATTCATTGACTGGTGTGGTATCGTGAGCACAGCATATGCATCATGCATCGCCATGTAGATCAAAGGGGGTGTTGCTGTGTAAGGAGCGGCAAGTTGATGCACCGTATGTCTGCACTGCAGAGTGGAATGAAAGGGTTACGCTGGACGTACTGATTATTAGTCAACTTATTTATTTATTTATTTTTCTCGACCATTTTTTTTCGTTTTTTGGCTTTTTAAAAAGAGAGAAGAAAGAAACATGCAAGAAAGACGCCACAAGCAGATACGGCGTATCTCATCAAAGCTCGACATGTCCAATATATTTCCCCGCCGACTCCCAACCCGCCAACACCAAAGATGATAACAAATAATAATAACAATAATAATAATAAAATATAATGATAAACGCAAAGATACAGCTGGATAGCTCAGCCGACAAAGGGAATCAAAGTGCCAACCCTAGCCCGATAGCGCACGTACTCGTCTCCAAAAAACTCGACCAGCTTGTCCTCCTCGACGCGGACGCGACTGCGGAAGAACCTCCACAGGACAAAGGCGTAGCCCAGGAAGCAGAGGGTGTTGCCGAGGACTAACTGCGTGCCGAGGCCCCAGTAGAAGAAGCCGAAGTAGCTGGGGTGTCGGACGAGGGCGTAGACGCCGGTGGTGACGAGGGTGTGGGAGGAGGCTTTGCGGGTCTGGACGGTGTGGTTGAAGCTGGTGCCGGCGTGGAGCATGGCCGAGGAGCGGACGAGTTGGCCGAGGAGGACCATGGTGAGGCCGAGGAGGAGGGGGAGGGTTGGGTGTGTTTTGGTCGGCGAGGTGGTGGTGGTGGTGAAGATGGTGTGGGTGATGAGGCATTCTAGACAGCCGAGGGCGTGGGCGATGGGGTAGGCGGGCCAGTTGGCGGTGAGGAGGAAGGCGGAGATGGTTGCTTGGGGGGTGTTTTGGGCGGCGGTGGTCCAGTACTCGAGGAAGTGGAAGAGCGAGAGGGCGGAGACGAAGAAGGGGATGCGCCAGAGGGGCGAGGAGGTCAGGACGAGGGTGAGGAGGGTGGTCAGGAGGGCGGATGAGAAGATGGTGCCGAGGAGAAAGGCACGGAGGGAGATGCCAGCCAGGGACATGGGTTGGTTCGGATAGATGGGTTTGAAGTTTTGCGCGGCGCTGTGGGATACGTGCGAGGGCGAGGGGATGGTGTGTCTGTGGTCAAAGTCGAGGGGTGATGAGCCATGTTGAGAGGAGGAGGATGCTGATGCTGATGCTGATGCTGATGCTGAGGTTTGTGCATGATGCTCGGCGTGGGGAGCAGGATTCGCAGCCATTGTGTCCGTTGTCTGTTGAATCGAAAAATAAAAATTCGCAGATTATTCAGCGACACTGGGAAAGAGGGTTATAAAGGACAATTTTTGCGCAGGACATGCAGCTCGATGCATGCGGGCTGTTTCTGCCAAAAAGAAGACGAGGGAGACGATGGAAAACAAAAGGCCCAGGTCATGTCAAGTTCGGCTCATGATGAGGAGCGCGTCCCTGGGCTGTAGGATCTTATTAGACGGTTGCGGGCGCAGCGTTAGCCCTAGAGGATATGCTCAGGGCGTGGAGAAGGCTCTGCGACTCTTGGGTCAAGTTGCGATTGTTGGGTGAAGAACAATAGCCAACTGGGTGAGATATTGTTCAAGGAGCTTGTTGTTGCCAACGGACGGGAGTGGCTGGAGTCTGGAGTCTGGAGTCTGGAGTCTGGAGTCTGGCTTGGTTTTTGCATTGGAGGCGTCAACGTGCGTGGGCCGTGGGCCGTGGGGCGCGTCTGGGTCCGGGACGAGGAGCGGGGATTTTCTATTCTCTTGCCGACGGCGACGCACAACAGGATCCAGATGGTTCGTCTGCTGTTCTATCATCAGTTGGTTTGATTCATATATGTACATATGTATGTACACTACAAGACCTTGGCAATGTCCAGAGTCCAATTGCTCTGCTGCGTAACTCGAGGCCAAGATTATTCATATCCTAATGAGGTGTCCGGCCCTTTGAGGTGAGCAGCCACAAGTCGCACGCAGACGGCTGGTTGGTCGTGCATCCACTCAAGCCTCGAAAAGGGAAAACCCCGCAATTGATCATAATCTGCACTTGGACCATATTGAATCCCAGATGTTGCATCTGCAGTTCCAGCTGTTGGTCGCGTAGAGAAAGTCTTCTCTACATATCTGCAATGTGCCTGATGAAAGGCATGCATAATGTTGGCGACCCAGGACGCTCCTGTGGCCGCGACCTCCACAATCTCTTGTCCTGCTAAAAACGTATGCATGACACCACCATGAGAGCCTCGTCACACGCTCGCTCAAAGGGAATGGCAGCTTCCGTCACCCGAATATCTTGCGTCCGTTCATTCTTTCTTTGTCCTCCCTGAGACGCGCCAGACGCGACTTCATGGGCCATAGACAGGGGTTAGGCGTTTGCGCATATCGGCAGACCCAAGCCCATGGTAGACATTATTCGCCGAAAATAGACTCGCTCGTCGCGACTCTTCAAAGGCCACCTTGTACGGGAAACGACGAGATGATGAGGATCAAGGCGTTGATGAACCCCCACGTGCAGGGGATCCACGTATTCATTTCGTAGTATCCCGCTTGGTACACTGCTCCAAGTCTATCCTCATGGTCAGCGATGGCAGTCAGCGCCTTTGATTCGAGCGATGCGAGATCGTATGTGAGATAGAAAGAGAAAGAGAGACAGAAAGACAACTCACATGACTCCAACGACACTGCCGGCAATAATGGCCTCAATGCCTGCAATGAACAGGTATGTGATGGGGACTGCCCAGAGAAATCGCCACGACGACTTCTTCAAGCCATGATTAAACAAGGCTACGAGCACTGCAGCAACATGAAAAAACGCATATGTAATCATCGTCCATGATACTGTAAACTTCCATACATCTGAGATGTAGTACAGCGTGTAGGCTCGGTCCGGCGTTCGATCCAGCAGGGTTTTGACATTGAGGGAGGGAAAGATTGGTGTCTCGTAGTTGGGCGGCGGGACTCCGGGGTGGACCATTGCGGCCGATGCAAGTATGAACAAGCCAACGAAGCAAAAAGTCAATTACATTCTTTTCTCAGTGCTGACATGGCTCCTGGCTTTGGAGGCTTGGGAAAAAATGTAGAGAGGCTGTTGAAGTTGACGTTGTTTGCCGCAATGTCCAAGGGGGTCGATCGCGTCGTCAACTTTCAACCTGCAAGTTGATCGTTGATTCATGCATGTTGGTGGATTCGTGGACTGCCCCACTGTAGTGCGCAACAGCTGCAAACAACTGGTGGACAGGCTTGTCGAGCCTCGGCAGAGACTCGTGATTCGTGTGAAGCGGCCGGCCGGCTGGCTGGCTGCTGACCTGCCTGTCAAGCTTCAACAACAGCTCAAGGTCCAGCATTCGCCAAATCTCCAGCAACATCTTTGCCAGGCTTCGTCATGCCCGTCGACAGACTTCTCAATACTGTTCTAGAGCACTATCAAGATGTCCACGATGCCGCCAAAACTGACCAGATAGTCGGCTCCACGATTCATCTGCTCACCCATCTCTCGAATCCGCTGAACCTCGGAGTCCTCACCTCACAGCTTCTCACCGCGCCAGCCATTTGGCATCTTCAGAACGGGACCAAGTTGGCTCTCCGCGTCATTGGCATCTACAACACCGCCGCCTCGCGGGTTCGCGCCAATGAGATCGAGGCTGCTAAGCGCAAGGGACCGGTCGACGGTCATGGTCGTGGTCGTGGTCTCCGATGCGACGAGTGGACTCGCGCTGTGGTGAAAGGAGCCGACGACAGATCACGACGTTGGCAGCATCTACTCGTCCTAGCGGGTGTTTTCATGGGGATGGAGGGCAATAAAGACAGCCATGGATTGTCGGCAGCCTTGCGTAATACGCTGGAGCAGGCCGTGGTCATGGCTGCTAATCTTGCCCTCAAAGGCAATTTGGAAGACGGCCCAGCCGCTGCTGTATCGATCGTCACGGCTCTCAACTTTGTTTTCCCACTTCTCTCGGAGCATCACCAAGCACAGATTGATTGCGATGCGCTGCTGCCCATTGCTGTTTGGGCCATGACTGGGGAAGAGGGCTTTTGCGACGCGCAGTTCCTCCGAGCGGTCGACCGCGACGTGACAACAATGCAACAACCCGGCCATGTGTTTGCGTGGCCAGCGCAGTCACCGTCTTGCCATTTGCTACGGCAGATGGAGAAGCAGCCTTTGATGGCCAACATGGGACCCCTCTCGAAGCTAGCAGCGTTCGCGGCACAGCATGCTAGAGACTCGTCGGTCGTATTGCAGGCGCAGGATACGCTTCTGGTGTTTACTGGTCGAGTGCTCGACAGCTGGCAGAAGAGCCGCCTCAGCCGGGTCGAGTACGCTCTGAAAGCCGCTCATTTGAGCCCAGAGACTATGCAGACAACATGGCCGCTCTTGTGGCAGGTATTTAGAAAGCTCCTGTTCAGCACCACAGCCGTTCTGCAAGCTATTGTTGCTCGGAGTCTGCTGGACCCGCGCATGCTCATGCATGGCATATTCCATGGCATGGCTTCGAAATCGCTACAGATCCTGCGCAACTTGTTCTTCATTTCGAGCATAAACGGCAACAGTGCCTTTCAGGTCTACACGTTTACGTACATGACGTCTCTCGATGTCCTCAGCAGCGATGCGCTCGCCTCAGAGACATTTTTGCGAGAAATCCGGCCAGCAGACGCACGCATCATGGCCCCCTCCTCCTCCTCGACACCCCTTGACAAGACTCTGGATCTGTACTATCTCAACATTGCAGAGCATTTCCCTCTTTCGTTATCCACCGACGCATGCGAGACGTTGCTTGTCAAGCCCGCCATGGCGTACATCTCTCAAGAAGAAGGGGGGCCGTTATCTCCCCCGTCCATGACGAAAAAGGAGATTTTCGAATCAGCCCACAGCGTGATCCTGTCCGCTCTGTCGTGTCCGCAACACAGCGCACTTACCATCCAGATTGCGCCCTTCTACATTGTCAAGCTCTTCGACTCTTTTCCCCAACAAATCTCTGCGCGTCAATTCCGGGTTGCCTTCAAGACAATCATGGAGATTGTATCGCCGCCTTTCCCCATCGCAGCCATGGACCCTCACCTGTCGGAAACGCTGCTGGAGATGCTCCGCACCAATCTATCCAGCGCCAGCACGCAGTTGCTTCCCCAGGATCCATCGAGTACGGTGGTGGGTGACGCCGCCACCGCTGACGCTTTGGAAGAGACTCAGCAAGTACAGCAACAAGAACCGTTGTCGGAGCAAAGCGCGCTTGTCATGACGCTCATCGATGCTCTGCCGTTCCTGCCCCTGCCCCTGGTTGAGGAATGGCTCGACATTACAGCTCGGGCGATGCACGAGATTCGAGATGCGCGGCTGAAGGAGCCCGTCAAGAAGCGATTCTGGGATGTGCTTGTGAGTGGGGAGATGGACGTGGAGAGGTCGACCATCGGGGTCGCATGGTGGGGGACCAAGGGAGGCCGCGAGCTGGTCTTGCTGGGGGGGATGTCGCAGCCGGCGATGATGAGTGGGGGGTTGGATGGGGATGCCATGTCTAGTCGGCTGTGAGATGTGATTTGGATGAAGATGTGCGAGTTTTTTGTCTTCTTTGTTGTTGCTGTTCTTGTCTCGAGCAGGTGCTCACAGATACCAAGCCTACCCTGCACCTTGATGTCTTTTTCCAAGGCAACATGTCCCAACAGACGGCAGGTCTAGCATTCAGCACGCATCATCGTCGCGCGTTATGCGAAAGCTGCTTCGAATTCACGACCATAATCCCCCCCAGTGCACTTGGCAGAACCGAGAACCCAGCTCCCGCTCCCGTTCCCGCTCCCGCTGCTGCCAACGCACACACGTAGAGTCACACGGTGTTCTCGTCGCATATCTAGTGCGGCAGGGTTCGGCAGTCCGTGTCACAGGGAGTCTCGGATCGTGTATATGCGAAACTGCATCCCGAGATATAGTACGTAGTGTATCTCATGTACACAACACTCAAGAACAGACACTTTTCTTCTCCTCCACACTTCCTCACCTGGCGATTCCGTGACGCCCACGGACGTTTTCGTCCCGGGCTCCTCGCATCCCTTGCCCAATGTGCGCACGCTGCCCTGCCCGGCTGGAAACCAAGCCCGAGCCGCGGCTCTGTGCACGAGTCTGGACCGTGGACTCCAAGCTCTGGATCATGGTGGTTGCGCCGGCGCCATGTTTTTGGCAAAGAGAAGCCTGCCGGCGTGGCGACGTAATGATGAGATGTGGGCAGCCAGCCCCGTCAGTCCACACTTGGACCCAGAACCCTGTTTGACCCCGCCATCTGAGCTCCGGAAGACAACTTGAAGAAAGATGATGACGACACCCACCAGACCAGACCAGGCCAGACCAGACGCAAAAAAGCAAGCATCTTGATGCCATCCTCCCTTTTCGGCTCCCCTCTCGGGTGAGACCAATGCCGGCGGATCCAGCTTTCGCGTGCCGCACATGCGGCTTTTCTGGCGCGGTGCTGGAGCAATGACGATGCTAGTGCGTCGTTGTCGACGGCCTCGTCGTTGTCGTGGTGTCGTCCTTGTGGTCCAAATCCCTGGGCTGCGGCTGCGGCTGGGAACGCATGCACGACACACGCCATGCACGCTTGCTGGGAAAATACCCGTCTATCGTCTGCCGATCCGATGCGCGTCGGTCGGTTGGCAGCGGAGCAGAGCGAGCGGATGACCCATGCTCATGCCCATGCCCGCTGACTGATGAAGCTAGAAAAGGCTCAAAATCAAATAAAATAAACCCATAAAAATAAATACATGTAAAATAGAAAGAACCTTGGTGGACCCACGGCCCCGCGCCCGGGATTGACTTGACTATCCCAGTGTCGTCTAGCTTGGGCGATATTCAGCTGGACCGGCCTCCCGTTTACGTCTGTTGGCGTCCACGATGGTTGGTTCGTGAACCCAAACGGCCTCTCTTCCGTCTCTTTGCCCACCCTTTTCCCCCACCTCTCAATGTCTCTCTGGCGGCCGCCGGTGTGGCGTAGCAATTAGGCGGATGAGGGACGGGCAACCATTCGTCGATCCAGGAGCTCCAGACTCCAGACTCCAGATCCAGACTCCAGACTCCAGATCCAGACTCCAGAATCAGGCTGAACCCAAACTCACTCTCCTCGTAGTCTGTAGACCTGCCCCGAATCAAGGAAACCATGTTTTTTTGGCCAAAAGCGCGGTGCACCAGCGCAGCCATATATAAGCTCAAGCACGATTCCCATAAAGCTACTCCATCATGACTCTCCAAACTGCACCTCCCAACACTTCTCCCAACCCAAGACCGAACAAATCACTCCCACATCATAATCATCATCGAATCATAATCATATATACCCACTAATCCAACATGTCATACAACGACAACGACAATGTACGTGCCATCCTCCCAGCCTGGTCTCCTCTCCTCCATGACCTCTTCTCCTCCCCTTGGGATCGTATACACGTCTCAACACCGTGCTGATGTGTTTACCAAAACAAATATCCAGACCACCTACGGTGACAGCGATAGCTACGTACGTCCAACCCAGCCTTTACATATGTACATAGCTCTGACATGCTTGACGAGTGCTTGACTGACATGTAACCACACAGGGCTCATCCAAGCGTCGCGACAACGACAGCTATGGCTCCAGCAAGAACGACTCGTATGGGTCTTCTGGAGGAGACGATTCATATGGCTCGTCCGGTCGTACCGGCGGCAGTGATAGCTACGGCTCATCCGGCCGCGCGGGGGGCAATGACTCTTCTGCGTACGGGTCTTCCGGTCGTACGGGCGGGTTGAGCACATCGACCCGAGATGATGACGATAGTTATGGCTCTTCTGGCCGCACAGGAGGGCTGAGCTCCTCTGGCAAAGACGACGATAGTTATGGCTCGTCTGGTCGGACAGGCGGTGGCGATAACTACGGTTCTTCTGGTCGCACGGGGGGCTTGAGCTCGTCGAACCGAGACGACGATGACAGCTATGGCTCGTCTGGCCGCACCGGCGGCAGCGACAGCTACGGTTCTTCCGGGCGTGCTGGAGGCGTGAGCTCATCTTCCCGAGACGACGACGACAACTACGGCTCGTCTGGTCGCACCGGCGGCAGCGACAGCTATGGTTCATCTGGCCGCACAGGAGGGCTGGGCTCCTCCGGCAAAGATGACGACAGTTATGGCTCCTCCGGCCGCACGGCAGGCTTGAGCTCATCGACTCGAGACGACGACAGCTACGGCTCATCGGGTCGCACCGGCGGCAGCGACAGCTACGGTTCTTCCGGCCGTGCGGGACAAGATGACGACAGCTACGGCTCCTCCGGCCGCAACGATGACTACAACACCAACACCAACACCAACGACAACAACCGCAGCAGCGGCAGCGGCAGCGGCAGCACCGCCGGCAAAATCCTCGAAACAGTCGGCAACGTGCTTGGCAGTGATAGAGTAGCCGACAAGGGGCGCGACAGACAGGCCCGGGGGGAGGACTACTAGGTCAGGGGTCATGCGTCAAGCGTTGAAGGAGCAGAATGGTTTTGCGATTCTGATTATTATAATGGTGGTGGCTGGTGTGGGAGTAGATTGGATGAATTGGATGAAATAATGGGTGATGATTTGGAGTGGTTATTTTGAACAACAGACTGAGAATTGAACATCATACCTGATAATGCCATGTTGCAACCCTATGTGTATTGTTGAGTAATGACTTCTAGTTCATCGCTGATGCATGTCACAATCTTCTAATCTGGCTGTAGTCATCGGGAATGCCCCTCCCCCTCTCATAATCCACACAAGACTCAATTCATGTGTGCGCTTCATGCTCATCTACGCAGACGTGTCCTCTACCACCGTCTTTTCCACCTTGACCAGGATAGTCCCCTCAGTCAACCGGCCCTTGGCGTCCAACAGATGGATGAACCGAAATCCTTGGCCAAGACGATCCAGTCTCACGCACGCCCATGCCGAGAGGTCATCAATGCCCAATTCATCGTCCCTGACTGTGAACCGCACAAATGTCAATTCTTCAATGATGCCATCGACGTCCGAGAAGGAGATTGGCTGTGATGCAAAGTCAATCTCCGTGCCTTTATGCGTCTTTGTTCGGGCCTTGTATCGGATTGCTGAATCGAAGCCATCGCTTGAGGGTGCTCGCCCCAGGGCATGAGAGTTGCACGCATCTACATGCAGCTCCGTCTTGACATAGGGGCGGAAGCCCTTGCTTGACTGATCTCCGGGTGGAAGGGGAATGCTCTGAGCTGCTAGGAACGTCAATGTCAAGTTGAGCGTCTTATACGTTATGGTATCTGAAGCAGATTTAGAGCCAAGAGTGGGGCGGTAGCCTTTTTATTCACCCCTCGAAATTGTGTGATTAGTACAGAAGAAGAAGAATCGGACGTCATTTGGCTGTAGAAAACGTACCCTGTGGCTTGAGAACATATCCGCCTGTGCCTGAAAACATTCCTTCGTTGAGCATCATGCCCTCATCCGTCTGCTGCCAGTTCAGCGCGACAATCTGAGCGCCAGATCCCCAGAAAGCCGTGGGCATCAAGTTCGAAGAGCGGATGCGAAGTCCTGATGGATAAGCGCGTAGCAAGTAGTCTCTGTTATGGTCGAAGAGATGTGCCCCGTGCTTTTCGCGGTGCTCGATGAACTTGTTCTCCGCGAGAGAGAATATATGTGTTGGCATGCTCGCTTCTGCTTGTGTCCAGGACTTGAAAGAAACAGCACGGGTATAAATGCCAAGCTTGCTCAGCTCTTGGAGAACCTTGGAGGGCTTCTTGGCAGGTGCTTTGTTAGAGGACAGACCATCGTCTTCGGCACTGTCGGCGTCGGGCGTCGGAGCATCATCCGGCGGCGCGTACTTGACCTTGATGAGGATCTTTCTCTTCAACTCTTGCGGACTTGGAAGAGAGCCCTGCCGGACCTCGTCATCGCGAACAAGCATGCCTTTCCAGGCTTCCTTCATGATGTTGACCATCATGACTTGCTGCTCGGCACCGCAATGTACTTCTAGACTGATAATCAGAGGCAAGTCTGAGACGGTGAAGGCGCTGTCTCGTATAGCCTCGCAGACATGCCGGAACGAGACCTCTTTGGTCAACGTGTAGCCATGAAGTACCCGAGGCTCCAAAGTGGCTACTTCTGGCACAGTCTTGTGGCCACCGTCCAGGCTTCCATGATGTGCTGCTTTCGGCACATCTTCACCCATAGGACGTGGCTCCGATGCCTTGTCCAGCGAAGTCTTCTCCAGCTTCGCAGATAAGCTGCCTGGCATCATCCGCTTGAATTTGCTGAATGTGCCTTCTCGCCGTTTGGGCTTCTTCGAGGAGTCGTGAGTTGCGCCACCGGTGGCTTCGTCATCCGAACTTGAGGCAGAGCTCAGGTCCGACTCGTCACCATCCCACACATCAATTTCAACGCAACGACACCCTCGCAGAAGAACGTTGGTGTAGGCATCGGTCGTGCTGTCACTGTAGAGCTGATTTCCGGAGAGATAGGTGTTGTGGCTCGAGCTGATAAAGTAGCCCGATAGCGGCCAGGACAAATCGCACGTCTTCCACGGCAATGTTATCGCACTGTCTTCCGACGTCATGTAGGCCAGAAAAGCCTCCAGGTCGACGTCGCCCTCGCCGAGTAATTGACTTGCCGCCGGCGTGGCATCATCGTTCCGCTGTACCTGCTGAATAAACCGGCGGACCTGACCGGCAGACCATTTTCCATCCTGACGGGCGTGTGACTCGAATACGTGCTTGAGGTATGAGGCGACGGTGGCGGTCAGCGTTGGCGTTGCTTTGAGTGCCTGGCTGGCGCCTCCCCCGGCCTGGCGCAGGGCATCAATTGGCTGTTGTTGCACGTCGGCCATGTCGAATGTCGTGGGCAGCTCGACGAGTGCATTCGAGCCCGTTGTCGGGCGTATACAAAATAGAGATGAATTGATGAGAAAGCTGATGCGGGTTTCTTTGCTCTTTTAAATCGTGGTTTCAGTTTGATGATCAATGGGTGACTGTCGATGATGCCCAAAGTTGCGAACCCACCAGTCGACACGAAACGTAACGGTCAGCTATGGCCAGGCCGCTTGCCAAGAATATCCCAACCCGGCTTTTCTCGGTGCGGTGATTGTCTGCTATTCTGTTGTGTACTTCTCGAGTGAGTAGATTGAGCCTTGTCGCGCCTTCATCATGGATCAGATCAGTCTTGTCACTTTTGAAGCTGGCGGGTGAATGGCCCAGAGTCCAGACTCCACTCTCGCTCACCACTCGGACTCACGACTCGCGAGTCACTACTGGCCGGCCGGCACATGTTGGGCCCTAATAATAATCCCTGGTGCGGAAGGAGCGACTACTGAGCGACCATTCATCCGCCACCGCCACGTACATCGTCCATCTCGTCCATGTCACCTCGAGAATCCATTCCGTCCATCTCAGCTTCCATCACGTACCATGGAACAGCACCGACTTTGCGCCGTCACCCCATCACCCATCAACCCGTGTCACTTCCCACAAGCTTCCCCCCGGAATTACCTCTCGTAAATCTCCAATCCCCCATCTACCTCGCCTTACTTCCATCTCGTCGTCTCCAACTGTCCACATACTCCTCCAGATCAAGATGCACCCTCAGCCCCTTTGACGCCATAGTCTCATACACCGACCGCAACTCATCCGACTTCATATCGCGAACCACGGTCCCAAACGCCTCCATCATGACCTCCTTGGACCACGGACACTGTCGCAGCGCCCTGTAGAACACATCCTTTGCCTTTGACCGCAACTCCTTATTTCGCCTCTGGTAGCAGAACCGCATGTATGATATCCAGAGACCCACGTTGGACCTGCAAACCTCGCTGGACAGGGCGTGCTCGTAGGCGGCACGTGTGCTGTTCATGTTGCCCCGAAGTAGCTCGTGCTGGATGGAGAAGATGCGGCTGGTGATGCAATCGCGGCCCCTGATGAGAATCCTGTCATATAGTAATTGTCGCGTCTCGTCTACAACCCTGAGGCTAGAATCTGCCCATTCGAGGAGTGCGAGGAAGATGGTGTTTCGGGGGAAGTGCTCCAAGAATGTCGTTAGTTGGTCACGTAGGTATGTTCTACGGAATGGCCTGTTCATCCCCCATCAGTTAGCTATGATGCAGTCTCAACTTTGAAGTCTTTGAGGTCTTTGAGTCTTGAGTCCTGAGTCCTGAGTCTTGACCCTGTGTGTGTGTTTTCCTTACCCTCGGCTGGCATTCAGATACAGTATCCGTGCCCCGGTTTGTAGCAGTCGTTCATGGCCGGGAGTGTCCGCGTAACCTGCTGACTTGAACTCTGCCGACACGTTTTCAACAACGCGCATCGAAGCAGATATGTTGCCCTGGTTAGCGGATGTGGGTTCAACACATCCGCCCTCGTCCGTTAGGTATGACCACAGTACCGTGCCTTGGGCATACAAACTGGCGTCTTCGACCCTGCCCTCGTACAAGGCTTGATGGACCTTTGCTTGCAGAGCTTGCCTTGTCTTTAAAAGCACTGTCGGGGGTATATCCTTGGTCTGTGTTGCAGAGCAGCGAATGGACTCGTCGACTGCAGAGCAGAGTCGGATCGTAGCCATCAATTTGTTGCTCTTTTCCAACTCGAACCAGCTCCATGAGCTGAATATCTGAAACCCCAACGCTCCTTCGCACAGCTGAACGACGGGCGTCAGCAATAGGTTGGCATCTGTAAATCACACAAACGAAGAGAGAGAACATACCGATGGAGACTCTATGGCAGACGAAATCACCTTTTCCGCAACGTCAACGTTGCCATTGGCAAACTCAGCAAGAGCATACCCGTTGTACACCTCTGCAGCATGTGGATATTTCTTCAGCATAGCCTTGGCCGTCTTCTTCAGCGCAGACGAGTAAAACACGTGAGTGAAGCCAAGATAATAAAGCGACAAGCTCTGCGCATTTGCCAAGTGAACCAGCTGCTTCAGCGTGTGAAAGACCCATGACGTGTCCACAGCAGCAAGGCCACCTGCATCTGCGTCTGCATCCCAATCGCCCCGGCCGAAAAAATTGAACCAGCCGGTCTTGGAAAAGAGAGTTGTTGGAGACATGGCCGATGAGCACCCATTGCTGGCGCCAAAGTTGGGCGTTCTTGGTTGGGTGTGAGTTTGGATTTGTTCGTCGATATCCACTGCGGTTGCTAGATCTGCTGGTGGTGGCTTCTTTGTCTCCTCGAGACAAGTTCCGAGAGAAGCAGAGCAAAAGGTGAATTGGTCAGCACAAGCAAGTCGCGTCCACTCACTTGATCGATACCGCGGCGGCAGCTCGCAGAATATCAAAAACGCATCAATCAGCTGCTCCTGCAGCGTCCCTTGCCAGCATGATTCCGCCACGGAGAACAACCAGGGTTCAATGTCCGAGAACATGACGACTCGGAATGGGTCATCCTCTGTGCCGTCATCCATTGTCCTGGCCGGCATCTTGGCCAATTCTCCGTGAGCCTGTTCAGCGTGACCCCAAGCCTTGAAGACATCTCCTGTGCTGAGGTTTTGCATCGTCGCACGCCGCCCTGTTGCCGGTTCGGGCGCATCTACTTGTCCTGAAGACGCCACATATTGTACCCAGCCCTGGGCTTCGGCGTCCCCTATGCGCGGCACCTCGCTCTCCCAGAAATCCCGAAACGAATCCATCAGACGACATGTTTCGTTGGGGGGTTGAGAGGAGAGTCGGAAGAAATTGAGCTCTAGTAACGCTTGCCATGACGCCACTGCCAGCTCCTTGTACCCAGCGTCATGGACGAACCGCATCGCGCGCAAGAAGACATAGATCGCTTCCGAGTAGTCGTCGCTCTTTGCCGAAGCAGGAGAAGACGAAGTAGAAGAAGAACAACAGGATCGGGCCAACACCTTTCGCAGTCTATCAAGCAGCATGCGTTTCACGTCGTCGTATTGTAAGGCAGCAATGTTGGTCATGGCAAAGTCGACGCGCGCTCTCCAAAGCTCAAAATGAGACTCGTCCTCATGGCCGGCCAACTCGGACCACTTCTTCGCCGCCGTCTTTGCTGGCCAGATCTTCATGCCCTCGCGCATGAGGCGCACCCTCACGGCTAGTCTGTCCTCTGAAGCACGCGTCTTCTCAAGCGCCGCCTCGAGCATGGAGACTTTGATTTCGGAGAAGCTGCGCGCTGCGTTGGCAGATGTGCGGTCGTCGATGCTGGATTCACCCAGAACTCGCTGCAGGTCATCTTGGTGGTCGACTAGTTCCAGCCACGCGTCGATATCTCCAGGATGGTCCTTGACCCTCTTGCTCAGCTGGATGGATTTCCACTTGAGAGGGTCGTCTCTCTCGATTTTGATGGCCGCCTCCTCACCCTCACCTTCACCCTCATCAGAGGAGCTTTCATCTGAATCGTCACCGTCGTCATCAAAGCCCCGACTCTTGGCCATCCCCTCAATGGACCGGTACGATGGGCCCTCCCCATCAGAAGAATCGCTCTGTCCATGTCCCCGCTTGCGCTTTTTCACTCTCCGCACCTCCAGAAACCCGTCATCATGTACTCCATCACCGCGATCAGTTCCCCTCCGTGAAGGCCGTACACGAACCACATCCCCCGTAAACCGAAGCGCTTTCGACCGCAGACCATCTCGCTGCGCACCATAAACCCCTCCCTCTCCCGAAAACCGAAGACTGAACCGATCCCGGGCCTCATCCCGGTGAATGACCAATCTGCCCGCCGTGCCGAGGACCCTGCCTCCTCCATAGCGATGATACACAGGAATCTGGGCGCGGTCAATGCCTCC
Organism: Claviceps digitariae; assembly: GCA_018360205.1. Lineage (NCBI taxonomy): Eukaryota > Fungi > Ascomycota > Sordariomycetes > Hypocreales > Clavicipitaceae > Claviceps > Claviceps digitariae. Next base: position 29,309 of record SRPT01000027.1, read on the forward strand.
GTACTTGGAAATCAACGCATCGCCCCGCGTGTCCACCACAAAGACCCCCGGGATCGACCTCTCCGGCAGTTTCCTCCCCGAACACATGATCGACTCCGGCGATTGGCCTCGCGGACGCGTCGAGCCTCCCTGGCGTGACGGCCGCGCATGAGACGAGTCACGACTACATCGACCATGATGTCGCGCCGCGCCATGACGACGCGTCTCAGCCCCATACTCGGCGTGGTGCGACGACGCTCGCTTTTTAGTATCTCCTGCGAGGGCGGAATCCTGTGATTGAGCAGCCACACCAGCTTCCTTGGTCCTGAAGGACGAGAATCTTGGGACGGCGGGCTTGGTGCCAGTGGTGTCGTCGCGGCCGCCGCTGCTCCCCAGACCCGCCATGATTGATGATGAGGTTGCGCTCGCTCGGAATGGGCAAAATCGAAGGGCTCTCAGCTGCTACGCATATGCATACTTGCGTACTATTTTTTTTGTGAGACTTTCTTTGCAGCAATCATGTTGGATGCGTGCCGTGGGTGATGAGGCGTCAACTGCCTCCCATGTTCACCACGTGAGCACCAGCACCGAGCAGAAGCCATCACTGATCAGACACAGAACAGCAAATGAGTGGGTCGTCGACAATACGACCGTACTACGTATGCACTACGTCCGCACTACGTCCGTGGCCATTCTATTTCCACAAACACAATCAACATACATCAAGTATTGTTAGTAGTATTTGGCTCTACAAAGCAAAGGCAAATCACCTTATTTAGATTATGAAACATACATATGTATGTATGTATGTATGTACATACAAGGCCTGGACTACGATGCTATTCCCGCAGTGGGTCGGACGCATTCCCGAAACATTATTTTACACCATATGTACTCCCACTGTACATACATATGTATGTACGTACATATGTACATACTATAGAGCCTTTTATGGGAGAAAATATGAGCATGTTCTATTGTACCCTCTAGAGGATAAGTTTACCAGGGCATCTATATAGGAAAAGGACGTCAGGCTAGATGCCCAAGAACCGACGCTATAAGCTCAAAGGAGCGGTGAGTGAAATAGGAAAAATAATACTCTGCCGCTGCCGCCCACAACACATACACACATACATACAGAAGGATGAACATGTGTATGTATGTGTATAGTTCCTGACCCCTTAGAGGTACTGTAGATTGCTCCGCTTACTGTCCACTAGTGCCCAAGTTAGTACTCTATCGATGCTTTCATACCCTAAATCTACAGCGGCATATACCACCTACTTTCTATCGCAGCCCTCACTGCACACCTTATACGGCCCGTTGCACTTCTCATAGGCCTCATCTACTTTCTGAGGGGTGGATAGCTATATAGAGAGACTTAATATTAGCGCTGGCAAGAAGGAGGAGAAACAGCACATAGCAAAGAAGGCAATATTGACTTACATCAGAATGCTGCACACAGTCCATTATACGTTTTCCACACGTGACTTGGCATGGAGTCAAAGGATCAACAGGCGTATCACGCTGAACGAAGTGTCCATCACGAGCGACTGCCGCTGCAGAGGCCGCCGAGGCGAGAAAAATGCTAATAAGGAGGCTGTTGAACTGCATTGTAGGCAATAGGACGTTAGAGTTCTGGGAAGGGTTTAAAAAACGAATAGGTTTAGAAAAGAAATACAAAGGAGTAGGAAGGGAGCTGGGGATATGTATGTCCTATATATATTATTTTAACCGCGCGAAATTTCCCAGCATCCAGCTTTTTGCCTATTAGCGCTGTGCACAGTAGGTTACGCTGGTGAAGCTCGGCAGCTCCGGCGTCTAAGCATGTCTTTGGAAAAGTTCTCTTTTTTTTTCTTTCTTTATTGGGCTTAGATATTTTACAAATGGATTGCCATCCTTACTGTATTCCCTGCTCCTGTTACGACACCCCACGTTTTTAGTTCTCCTCCAGGCCCGCACTACGGCTTCATCGGTATCGCACATAAAAAATGTATGTGTACATCACATTAGTAATGTACGTTGGACCTCCTTATATTCCATTCCGTTCAACAATCGGGCTTTATCCGATAGGGCGCTCCAGCACTTCCGCGATAGGCGCTGGCGAATTCCACGTCTCTCGATTCAGCGCTCACATCTGAGGGCGACATGTGGAATTGTCTGTCTGGGAAGTCGCATGTATTCACAGTACACAAGTGGATGATTTCCTACCATCAAACACCATTCAACCTGCTCACCTCACGCTCACTCATTACGTCTCACCCACTCACTCATAGTGCACCGCTGCGGTAAACCCAACTCGTACGCCGGCCATATCATCATGGGCAGCCCTGATTTGCAATTAAATGTACACATGCGCCCTTTCCCCAGCATATTGTCTATCGTACACGTCCAAATACACGTCCGAAAAAAAAATCACTCGCTAAAGGACGTTAACACCCGACAAGTCCAGATGATGATGATGATGCTCCTAGACACCCCTTTCCCCCCAACCCTGAAGCATAATATACGCGTGTGTGTGTATAGCATTTTCCAATACTCCGGTTTCCCAAAAAGCCAGCATAAATACGATCCATGTAGGAGCAACCAAATCCCATCCCGGAAACAGCAAGAGCCACTAGCAAAAGAGAAAAAGATGAAGAAGAAGAAGGGACAAGAAAAAAAAGAACCACACCTGTTGAACCCTTTGCCGCTTTACTTTTCCCTCAATATTTTTTGTTTTCATCATGACATGGTCTTCATGAAACCATCCAGGTCGAAGCTCTCTTCATATTGCTTGTTATCCCATAGCTCACCCAGATCGTCCAGCCATCCCTTCTTTCCTGGCTGTCGAAGATCACCCGTCTCGATATCCACCATGTCCTCTTCTCGTCCTTCCAGCTCAGTCTGCGGCTTCTCCGATATCAGGTTCGGTCCAGAATCGCCGAGACTGAACAAATCAAGAATTTGATCCGTGTCCATCGTGGACAAACCAGCATTCTGCTGGTTGACGACGGTGGACGCCACGTCAATCTTGAATCGCTGAAGACTCAAGATTTTTTCTTCAAGCGTTCCGCGGGTGATCAGACGGTACACATTGACAACCTTCTTTTGTCCGATTCTGTGCGCGCGGTCCATAGCTTGCAAGTCCTTTTGCGGGTTCCAGTCGTGTTCAACAAAAATGACCGTGTCCGCTCCTGTCAGATTGAGTCCAAGACCGCCTACGCTGGTCGTCAAGAGTAACACATCGTAAGACGGGTCGCTGTTGAACTTGTTGACAATGTCTTGTCTCTTGTTGGCTTCTACCGATCCATCCAATCTCAGATGCGAGACTGACGGAAGGAGCTCTTTCAAGACCTTATTCTGCACCATGTCAAGCATTTCCTTCATCTGACAAAAAATGAGCGCTCTATGTGGCTTGATGGGCTGGTAGAGAGGGTCATTGGCGTCTCCGTCGTCGCCTCCGATACCGCAGTCTACCAAGAGATCCCTCAACGCTGTGAGCTTGGGCGCATGAATGGCGTCTTCAATCGTTGTGCCTTGTTTGCGAAGAATCTTCTGCGTTTCCTCGTACACGGGACTGCCGGGCTTCATGACCATGGCTGGCGAATTGCAAAGCTTCCGCATGTACTGTAGCGCTTGGAAGATATGCTGCTTGGCATCCTTATCATCACGTCCCGCTTCAGCCTGCAACTTTTTGCCTTGTTTCTTGGTAAAATCGTCAAACAACTTTTTCTGCAAATCACTGAGATCGCAGTAATAGTTTTGCAGAATCTTGGGCGGCAGATCGTTCAGTACTTCTTCCTTCAGGCGTCGTAGCAAGAACGGCAGCACCTGTTTATGTAGAGCCTCAATGGCCAAGGCCCCGGCTTCTTGCTCCTTTGATGATGCCTTGCTGAAGCGACTGGCAGCAATTGGTTTGGCGAAGCGGTCCAGGAAAACTTTCTCGGCTCCAAGAAACCCAGGCATGAGAAAGTCGAATAGCGACCACAACTCGAGCACGTTGTTTTGGATGGGCGTGCCCGTAAGGATAAGTCGATGGTTGCTCGCAAGCCTCTTGACCGCCTGAGTAATCTTTGCCTTGGGATTCTTGATCAAGTGGCCTTCGTCCAGGACAACATAATTCCAGCTGTGCTCATCGAGGACATCAGTATCGTTTCTACACACGTCGTAGGAGGTCACCACAACATCCGTCTCTCCCAATTTGCTCCTCAAGGCCTTCCGTTCGGCTGGAGGTCCCACATATGCTGTGACTGTCAGGAAAGGCGCATAGTTTTTGATCTCTTGCTGCCAATGTCCAGAGAGTGTGGGCGGGCAGACAATAAGCGACGGCATTCGCCTGGCGTCCGCAGCTCCTGTTTTGGCAAAGTCCTCCTGCCGCTGATGGTGGTCACTGGCAACAATGCAAATTGTCTGCAACGTCTTGCCCAAGCCCATGTCATCGCAAAGTATACCATGCAGGTGGTACTTGTTGAGGAAATGGAGCCAATTGACACCTTCTTGTTGATACGATCGAAGTTCGGCCTTGATGGCCACTGGAATTTTGAACGGCTCGACTTTCTTCGGGTCCAGGAGCTGCGCAATAAAAGTACGCTCTCGATCTCGCCCCTTGAGAAGTTCTTCTGACAGACCTGGAGGGTCGGGAATACCTGCCTCCAGAGGCACAAGCTTCACCAACGTGGCAAAGGACGTTGTCGCGATAAGTCGAATCTCATTATCCGAATCGCTCATACGTCCGAGCACGGGAACAATGAGGAAGATGACATATGGCAGAATGGCGTCGCCCATGACTGCAATCAAGTGGTAGATGGCCTCGGTGACGCCTTGACGGAAGTTCAAGTCCAACGGGTTACTGATGGATGGTAGGACCTTTTCGACGAGAGCCGTCATGCCCTCCACTGTGATGACACTACAGATGGTCGCCAGACATTTCGCCGCCATATAGCGGAACACGGACAGCTCTGAGTGCAAAGCAGTAATCACCAGGGGCAGCATGTTCATAATGAACGGATGCAAGGCAACATCGATTGTTGGTGTCATCATTCGTATGACGGACAAGGCATCCACGATCTCTTGACCAAACTGAAGCTCTGGATCCTTGGCTTCTGGGGGTAGTTCGGCAGAAAAGGCCTTGACCAAAGGTTCTTCCATAAATGCGCGCAAGCTGGGGACTGTTTCAAGAAGTCGGGGCCCGTATGCCTTGGACAAAATCTCCAGAGCCTCTTTGGCACCGCGTCGGGTAATGCGGGCTGCTTTCACCTCCTTGGCCCATTTGGCAGCGTCTGCGTGGTCGACACGGTCCTCCTCCTTCTGCATAGAGAGAACGCACGAGGTTTTAGCAGCATGAACGGGGAACTCAGGAGTCTCGGCGACTTCAACGCATGAGAATTTAACAAGATTAGCAACGACTTTATCTGCAGGTCCCTTGCGGCCCTTCTCGGCGAAGAGCTGGACAAGCTGAGCAATAGTTGCCGAGGATCGGCTTTGGAGAAGTTGACTTTCCTCTGCCTTGACGGATTCCATGATGCCCTTGATCAACGGACTGGGTTTCTTCGGCAACAGTTTCATGGCAACCAGAGCACACGCAGCACCGGCCTTGATTCTCATGTCACGGGCATCCTTGAAAGCTTTTGCGTCCTCGATAGCTGATACTGCGGCATCTCGTGCTTCGTCCAACTGCTGACTGGCAATCAAGCGTTGCCCTGGCGGCATCGACTTTTTCAATTTCTCGTAATCTTCGCTGACGCACTTCTCGGCGGTTGTGATGGAGAAGGCGCTAGGGCCAGCCTCTGGCTCGCCTTGAACGATCACGGGCAGACTTGGCAGCTTGCTGTGTGGCACTTTGCCATAATCCCGGAAGAGATGAATGAGCTGTTGGCATTGGGTTCTGGCGCGCTGGATATAGGTGACCAGATCTCTATACGACGAAGGCCGGTCCAGTGCTATGATACGCTGCAGATGGTCCATGTAGCGTGATGCATCATCCGGTGATTGACAGTTCTTGGCGAACTCATCAATTATTAAGCACGCCGTGAGCTGCGTCGAGGAGAATGCCGAGACCAAGCCAGGGACAAGTGTTGCGTCGTAATCATCAAGGCTCGCAGAAGGGACTAGAGACATGATCTTCCCCATGGCAGTCGAAGCGGAGACTCGCGATCGAATCAGCACATCCATGCCGACCAAATCGACGTCGCCTTGCATCATGTGGCCGTCGACGTCGTGTGTCGTTCCCGTTACGACTGGCTCTTCTACTTTTGTAGACCTGCGACGACGCTTCGTTGCCCTGTCCGTTGCTTCTGGCGATGACGTCCGCCGAACTGGCGGTGGTGCCATGCTCTGGGCCACGTACGTTCCCCCTGAAGGCTTTTGGAACAAGTTTCCGTTCATGGGAATTGGATTGCGCGAGATGCCAATGGGGTGGAGGGTAAGTTGCATCAGAGGATCGATGTGTGGTGCGAACTCATCGGCAAGGACGGAGGGGTTTTTAGCTAGGGTGCCAACCAGCGCATTCCAGAGCTCTAGTGACGTGCTGAGCGTTTCCTGGTCTCTTTCCACCAAGATGTTCTGGTAGATGAGCCTCAGGATTCTACCATTCAACCATCCATGAGATGTACCATCACCCAGCTTGGCAAATGTTAACAAGGCCTTCAGCACGGCCAGCCGCACCGAGGTAATGGTATGACGCAAGAAGGGATACAGTCGTGGCACCAGTAGGGTGAATGATCTTTCTTCATTTTCCAATGCAGAAATCTTCATGGCTTCTAGGACTTGGGGAAAGCCACATAAAGTAGCGAGAAGGTCCATGATTTTGCCCGTACTGGCGCTGAGATCGTCACCCAAATTGGACAAGCTCTCCCAAACAATATATGTGAGGCCGTCCAACTGATCAGGTCGCATAGTGACAAACTCCTTGGCCATGGGGATGAGGGTGGCAGCACTGACGGAGCGAACGTCATCGTCCATATCGCCCAAGCCCTTCATCACTGCCCTGATGATACCGTCGATCATATCGCCATCTTGGAGAAGAAGATCTTTTCTCACAGCAACAACATAACGGAGGCCAACCATGCCACCATGGCAGACGGCCCAGACAGGACGCTCGAGTTTGAGGTCTTCTTGCATGACCATGCGATACAGGATGCGATACGTGTCGTAGACAGAAGCCGAAGGAATATGTTTCAATGCTGAGCCCAGTGTTTGGCCAATGGTCTCTCGAATGGGAGCAACGGATGTGTCCGAACTGTAATCTGTGAACCGATCTAGCATCAAGACGCAGCATAGACGACAGGTAAGGTCATCTAGCCATTTACGATTGAGACTATCGTTCTCTGCTTTGGTCTTTCCGTGAACTCGCCCAGCTCCAGCCCCGTGTACTCTCACAATGTCTCTGAGACCCATGGCAGCTCCGTGACGAGTTTCCCACGCGGAATCAAAGATATCGACCTTGAGAAAGTCACACAGCCGTTCATATGGCCACTCAACCCCCTCCATGGTGTCTTCCAACTCGAGCTCAGACTTTATCGGGATGACGGGTCCTTTGAATTCGCTGACAACTTTGGTATCCTCGTTCACATCAGCCGGTCGGTCTAAGTTGAAATAATCGTTCATTTTGCCGGTTTTCTTCGAATCTTCTTGGGTGACGGGAGTTTCGTCGCCGCCGAGCCCTTCGGATCCAGCGGTCGTTGAGCGACGCAGCACAAGTTCACCGAATCCTCCTTTTCCATGTGAAGCCTTCATGGCTTCTCTCTTCCGTTTCCGCTTCAACACATTCAGTTGCCTCGAGCTAAGTTGAGCGTCATCTCCCCCTTGATTGTGAGACATGCTTCCACTCCTGCTGGACCCGCTACCATTTGTGAATTCAAAAGATGTGGTGGGCGTGGACTGGCCTTCTAGTACAACGGACGTCTCTTCATCTTCGAACTTCCGCCCAAGCAATCCAAGTCGACCTAGAAGAGTTTTCTTTTGGTGCAGCAAGCGCGCTTGAGGGTCCAACATCGCCAAGTTATACTCGATTCCTCCGCCACGAAGCAGCTCCCGTCCGTACTTTAGAACTGAGTCGACATTGAGCGACTCAAGCTTGAGTAATTCGTCTTGATTATCAAAACCGGAGTCTCCAGCAGTGTTCTCTTTCTTGATGGAGCTATGCTCGCGGGCAATTCCTTCTTCTTTTCGCTCAGACGAGCCATCCGCTTCATTAGGGTCGTAGAGAGGAGCATTTTCGACAATTTTGCCTATAGCCTTGGCCGCAGTGCTGCGAGTCTCCCAGTCCTTGTGTCTCAGATATGGAACAACACGAGACAAAAGATTGAACAGTTCGTCAGGATGTTGCTTTTGCCAGTCGGCAAGTTGGTTGACAGCGGTTTCTCGAATGAGTCTGGTGCTTCCGGTTTCGAGAATCGTCACCAACCGATCCAATCTAGACGCCATTATTTTGTCTCAAAACGATGTGAATAGCATATGAATTTCGTTCCATTCAATATCATTTGGAAGGCAATTGACGACCGTCCTTATCGAGGTGCAGTTGATGGACTATTGGCCCATGCACTGCACCCCAGGTTGAAGATTGCAATTTACTGTCTGGCGGTCCAACGAAACGACGTTTAGCGACAAGCTGGACTTTTATATATTCACCGAAGACGCTTGCAGCCTGCGCGCACATATAAAGGTTAATAGCGAGAAAAGCAGTAGCCGGAGGGATGACCGACCTAGCTCTATAAGGGAAATTGACGAGGTAAAAGCTCACAGCAAGCATAACAACATATATCTGCTGCAGTAGTACTTGATTTTGGGATTCTAGTGTACCGAGCCCAGAACTAAGAGGCTCTGAAAGTCTATTGTGCGGGTAAGCCAACGGTCCGATGCATGCCTGCCTGCACCCAGCTGCATACAGATGTTGTCGCGAGTGTAACCAGGTGTACGTGGGTGACAGACAGCTCTTTGGGGATGTGGCTGAAGTGATGTGGCTGTGCAGCTGGCGTGGTGCGTTGGCGAGCTGCGTCTGCGTCTGCCTGCTGCCTGCAGCGTGTGTGTGTGTGTGTGTGTGTGTGAGCCTGAGCCTGCGCCTCAGCCTCAGCTCGAGCCCGATTCTAAGCGGCCCAACAAGGTTGGATGCGTGGTCGGGACCGTGCGTGTTTGCGTTTGTGTGTGTGTGTGTGTGTGATTTTGTGCGGCGGTGCACTAGGATGTGATGCGAGTGTGGTCGGTCGAGGCTGGCCTCTCAACTGGGGACGGACGGACCGGGAGAAATCGAGTGGAGGGCAGGCCCGGTCTTTGTATAATGTGTGTCCTGTATTTTTATACACGCCAGCACGCGTCGCCCAGCACGTCAACCAACGGTTTCTGTCACTGCTTCTCGCTTAATTGTCCACTTGCTCTGACTAGACCCGTTTTGTACTGGGGCTCCGCTCCTGCTGCCATCGTGTGGTCGAAAGCGCTGTTAAGAAAAATCCTGTGCAAGTGTCTCCTCTTCCTACCAAGATGTTGCTACCAGAAACACATACACACACATGTTGGGCTACGTGCTATTTTTACTGCGGTTTGCGCCCACGAAAATGCTCAGCCGTTTCCATCGCGTACCAGTGTCTCCTTGAGCGCGCACACTGTATTCGCGCACTGGTCGGGCTCGTGCACTCGTGCACAGTGTTTGGGCCAGTTGAACCCATTTTTGCATCTTTTTTTTTTACTCACTGTTCATTGTGCATGGCCGAACTCCGCTTCGAGGACAAGTGTCATCACGTGCATCTTGAACCTCGACATTCATTGGCCATCGGACTGCGGGGTGGACCTTTGTCGTCCAGCGTTTGATAGCAGAGCGTTCGTCTTTTCACGCCCAGAGAGAGCATTGTGCTTCGTTTTGTTGATGCGATGCTCCTCAAGTCGACCACTCATTCCTCCATCTGCCTCAGCGGGTGCCCAATAGGTAGGTAGGTAGGTACTCTTGGCCACGCTCGCTGGTACTGGCTTTCCACCAGTCGGCATGGTGCCAATGCGCCAACGCTGATGTCTAGAAAATGCTGATGTTTTCGGGATGCAACGGGGAGGAGCATGTCGGTCGCCGTCATATTCATTGCCTTGAGACATTCCTTGGCGTCATATATCGCGAAAGCATAGTTTCCTGTGTTCAGCAATGTTACGCTTCTTCTTGCAAGCACTGCAAGTAATGAATGGTCTTGGACGCATATGGGACACGTCTACGGATAGCATGCACCAGGCAACGAGCCAATAGAATTGCGATTTCCGCCCTATTGGTGTTGTTTATCTGGAGCCTGGGGAGCAGGTCTCACATCATGATCAGGCGGCGATGTGGCAATGTGGCACTTTGCTTTCATTGTGGCATCGCGCATGGCTGCCCAAGGGCTGGAAAAAGTGAAACAGTAGTCTCTTGTTTGGACCGTACATATGTACATACGTTGACCGCCAGACATCCCCTTGGTGCCCATAAGGCTACACTCATGTACCGCCTATGTTTGATTGGATGCCTTTTTGGGTACATCTAAGTACCTTAAAAACGCCATAAATAATGAGGAGTCCTGTGTACTATAATGTACTCCGCTACTTATATCTCACACAATTTTGCATGTATATAAGGTACCCATAATATATGCGATCTTATTGGATAATAAAGTGGGGAGATACAAAAATGTAGCCTTATGGGCACCAAGGGGATAAAAAACACCTGTCACGTAAACAAGAAGCCAAAATATGCAGTAGACAATCGCTCTCGGTTGTCGTCTTTGTGTTGTGGAAAATGTTGCAGCAAAGTAAGACATGCATGCATTGCTCGGCGGCTCAAGTTGATGCAATCGTCTGCAGAAATGAACAAACTCATCACGTACATCCCAAAACACGAACAAGGTGACAACTCAATCCCGAACTCAATTCCAGGAAAACAACACCGCGCATGAAGAACAGTCGGTGTACTGAGGATTCTGCCCATGAGATGTCGATTAGTCTCGGCTGGTCGCCGCCGTGAGATGACATCAGTTGAGGTTCGATGACTCGTTTAGTACTCTCGGGACAGCAAGCCTCATGACACGCACCAAGTCAAACCTGCGCAGCAACACATGCGGAAGCCCGGCTCATCGGAAAGCGAGTCTATTCGCCGGTCGGTCAGATCTTTCCGTTAGAGGATGGCCATGTCAGAATTCGGAACAGACTCGAGAAACGAGTAGGAAGCAACTGCCCGCCAGTGCAAGCTGGTGTTTTCACTTAAAACGTGTCTATTTGTGTCGCACCGAACTCATTTGAATCCCTACGTGTCTAGGTACTTGGCTATCGCACGTGACTGAGAGAGAAACCCCCTCAACTCGAAAGAACGACAGACAAGGCGAGTAGAAAGTCTCGCCGGATTGTCGAACCATATAATCACTGAAGAGCCCAGTTAGTTATGGTGATATACACTCCAGGTACCACCAAGGCAAGTTTAGATGCAATCCCATGATGAACTACAGACGTACGACATGGGGGAAACAAAACCCCGTGTTTCATATCGTGGGTATCCAGAGATGATTCGCCAGATCGTATCTGAGGAAATTAAGAGCGCGACTAGGATGTTGCGACTAGATGGTTCACTGGTGTGCGGATACGTCGTGCCAAGACCAACTTGACAAGTACCTACCTAGGTAGGTACCGAGCAATGTGACGGGATGGTTAGGATGAAGTAGGCATTTAAAGGAATCAGGGCAACTTGTTCCGATGGCTGCCAGAACGACTGACGTGCTGGCCGAGAGAGAGAGAGAGAGAGAGAGAGAGAGAGAGAGAGAGAGAGAGAGAGAGAGAGAGAGAGAGAGAGAGAGATGGGGGGAGAATTGGCTGAATGTAGACCCCAGCCAGTCTTCAATGAGCGCACATCAATCACCAAGTAAGTAGGTACCTATGTACCTAGGTACCTGAATAATGAGGATAAGGGTCCAAAAAAGAAATTTCAGTCTCTGAGGGAATATTATTACCAAGTAAGTATAATAGAAGCTACGGCACTTTTTTTTATATATGTACAGAGAGTTGCACCTGGTACTATATTTAGCAGAATTCTACGTACTTTTCTATACTTAGGTACTGAGGCCAGTTGGGTCTGTGACCTTAGGTGTAGGTACCGAGTAGTTGGCGCTTTATGACACTCAAAGGGATGCAGTGAGGTCGTTGTTTCCCCCAAAAGTGTTTAGCCGAACTCAATTCAACAGGCTGCCTTCACAATGTGCACAATGCATCATGATACGACTCGTGGTTCCTCTCCAGCTGCGCTTTTCTTGAGATCCCGGACAAGCCGACGACGCAAAGTTCATCACTATTTGTTTTTGCTTGTTGCAAACAAGAATTCGACTTCTCGGACCCCGAGCACCGCGCCAGATGGGAGCTGCTCACCAGGTTTATAAAGAAAAAAAAAAGTGGATGATGGTCCGGCGACTTCTGAGCAATCTCGCACTTATCGCGGGTGCTCCCGTGCGGTCGCTTGACCCACGGTGGTTAGCTCCAAGTATCGCCCATCCCAACCGTCTCGTCCAGAACACATGATTATGATTCATGTAATGGGTAAACTCGAGCTCCGAAATGAACATGAAAAGGAAATTTGAGAAAGAAAAAACAGGCTGAATTCGTCCATGAGCAGTTGCTCCATAAAAACGCACTACATGCAATGCTACATGAGTACCCATGGGATGGAGAAGCCATGACTCATCGTTGCCGCAACATGAAGTCCAAGACAAGGTTCTTCCAAAAAAAACAAAAATCATATTAGAGAAAAAGCATGGTCTTGGAGAACAAAAGCCCACAGCCGTCTGGTAGCAAACAGCAAAGCTGTTGCATCGACTTGGGTATTTGGTTCTCTCCATGAGCGTGATTTGATATCCCTCACACACAATTCATCAAAACTTCACAGGCCGTGCTGTTTAGTCGATGAAGTCGTTGTTGTGCGGCTCATCTTCTATTTCATCAGCCCATCATGGGCGAACTGACCTTGAATAGAAGCGTCGATTCGCCTGCCTGCTGCTCAAGTCCTTTCTAGTTTCCGATTCCTGCCTCAGAATTATCGGGCTGCCTGTGTATTAGCCGCATACACGAGCCCAGGACGACCAACGCTGCAATACATATGTATGTACATATGTACAATACACCCCTTGAATGATTTTACACCAGTATAAGCCCCCGCAAGCCCCCCTCTTTAGCGGTTAAAGTAGACGCACACTATAAGGGCTATTAGCTAGGGCTCCTGCATAATAGATAAGGGACCTATAGCTACTTATCCCTCACTATAATATAGGTAATACCGCTATACCCCCTATACTAGTGTAATTTCTAGAGTAATATTTAATTAGCTAGTACCCCCCTGTAATGTAGATGTGTAAAATCATTCAAGGGGTGTATTGTACATATGTAATATGTACATGCATATGTTGCCGTCCGACGACGGAGTCTCCCGGGCATGGGGATCAAGAATAATGAGCGCGCATGTGTAGTATTCCGTGCCTGCCGGTAGATTTAATCTTACGTCTGCTTTTTGGAAGCCCGGATGGAATTCGCAGCTTGGCAGTTGGCTATAAAATGCTCGCTCTCCCCTCCCTCGTTCACTAGAATAGTCTTTTCTCTTCAATCTCGTTTCAACTTGCTTCACTTTGTTTTCAACACGCCTCTAATATCACTCACCCCTCTTCTAAACCTTTTTCTCGGGTGTAAACAGTCCACGGCTACAGCCCGCAACAATAAATATCCCGCCCATCATGCAGTTCAAGTCCCTTAGCATCGGCCTTGTGAGCCTTCTCAGCATGGGTCTCATGGCTTCTGCTCAACCCGTGGACAACAAGGCGTTGGATGCGGACAACTTGCCCCCTACAACGAAGTGGTCTCCCAACGAGCCAGCATGGTTTCCGGTTACGGACAGTCCAAATGTCGCGACCCGGGATCTCGCGGCTCGTGTTCCTGACTGGACATCTCCTCACGTCCGGCGAGCCTTTGCCGTCGGCCTAGGCTCCCAATTGGTCTCGGGTGCAAACTGGGTCTTTGAGATGTGGGTTAATCATGATGAGAACTTTCGTCTCTGGCGATCAGAGGTGTCCGGTAGCACCAACCTTTTTCAGGCCAATGTGATTATTCCGGCGCTCCAGACCATCGGCACGAGTGTATATGAATATACTGGCAAGGCGACGTTTCAGATGACGGGCTGGGTAAATGAGGCAGAGCTCGTTCTTGAGTTCGTGGCAGAAATTGTCGCTTCTTCCACTAGCTGTTACATCCAAAAAATGGTGGAATACCCAACTGCCAAGCTCGCCGGCGCCAGTATTCCCGTCACAAGCTGGACATTTAACTCTCAGCCAGCGTAAGAGTATCGGCATACATATTACACGCACAGCTTGTGCATGAAAGAACAGAGCCGACGCGCGCATATGCACGAGGAGTTGAGAAGAAGATTTCTTTGGTTTCTAGTATTGGGGGAAACTGGCGAGGTCGAGTGCAGGGATGGCCCATTACCTATTATATACATGCAGTATATATCTGATCAGGGGCTCATTCATTCTACAGTGGGGTGACTGTGTACTTAATAATGTTGTCATTAATGGTCTTCTTGATGTTCCCAGAGTCTGGTGTCTTATGAGTTGTACGCGTAATGAGAAGTCATCATTCTCAAGGTATCCAATAGAGTTTCTTTCTGTTTTTGGCCCTTCCGTTATCTTGGGATTATATATTTATCCTGGCCGATGCAACTTTTCTTTCTTTGTTTGCCTGCAGTGGAGATTGTTAGAAATGCGAGGGTAAATTGATCCAGCGTGGAAACAGTTGTTGGGGTCACGATTGCCTATTCGCACGGAGATATGATGACAGTTTTATTATTCTCTCATCATTGAATGCGTTGAATTTTTCACTGTGATAGGTACTCATAGAAAAACAACTCACGACACCTCACAACGCACACTGGAGGAAAAAAACACTCCGTGGACAAGGAAGATACATATGTATGTTCATACAATACACCCCTTGAATGATTTTACACATCTATATTATAGGGGGGTACTAGCCAATTAAATATCACTCTAGAAATTACGCTAGTATAGGGGGTATAGCGGTATTACCTATATTATAATAAGGAATAAGTAGTTATAGGTCCCTTATCTATTATGCAGAAGCCCTAGCTAATAGCCCTTATAGTGTATGTCTGCTTTAACCACTAAAGAGGGGGGCTTGCGGGGGCTTATACCGGTGTAAAATCATTCAAGGGGTGTATTGTATGTACATACCTACTAGGTAAACCTTGGTGTTGCTCGACAGTGGTCATCTCTCGCGTTATTGGCTGGCTGATTAGAGAATAATGCATCTTGCGTCTGAGAGTGCGAGTTGTGTAGTCGCGAACGAACAAGCTTTGCGGAGCTGATTCGGAGTAAAAGTGCGATAAGCGGCGACTTGAAACATCAATCGATCGAGTTAACACACTGGATACTGGGTCCTGGGTACAGGGTACCAAGCCACGTGCAACATGCAACTTGAGGCTCACTTGAATATCTGGCGGCCTGAGGCAGCACGTGCACACCTGCGCCTGTCCCGTCCCTCAACGCGACGCCCAACTGCTTAATCGCGGGCGGCTGACGGAGACGCGTCGTATTGCCCAGCGACGACGACGACTTCCTACTACGCGACCAACTGTCGGGCCAAGTCAAGTCTTCTTTGCTAATTGGCCTCCCCAGATGTTGCGCATAGGCGCCCGCGCAGCCCATCATGTACATTAAACAGATCATTATCCAGGGCTTCAAAAGGTATGTGGCGCACTGTGCTCTGTTCGCTGTCGAGGAGTACCCAAGTCATTAATAACATGCCCGCAGCTACAAAGATCAAACCGTCATTGAACCCTTCTCTCCGAAAACAAATGTCATCGTCGGTCGCAATGGGTCGGGGAAAAGCAACTTTTTCGCAGCGATGCGGTTCGTTCTTAGCGATGCCTATACTCAGATGAGTCGAGAAGAGCGTCAAGGTCTCCTGCACGAGGGCTCCGGCTCTGCCGTCATGTCCGCCTACGTCGAGATCATCTTCGACAATAGCGACGACCGCTTCCCTACAGGCAACAAGGAAGTTGTGCTGCGCCGAACGATCGGGTTGAAGAAGGACGAGTACTCGGTGGACCGAAAAGTCGTGACTAAGACCGATGTCATGAATCTGCTGGAGGCTGCCGGATTCTCTCGGTCGAATCCTTACTATATCGTTCCCCAAGGTCGCGTCACGGCATTGACCAGTATGAAAGAATCTGACAGACTGAATTTGCTGAAAGAAGTGGCCGGTACCCATGTGTACGAGGCACGTCGCGCAGAGTCCCTGAAAATCATGCACGAGACCAATAACAAACGAGAGAAAATCGACGAGTTACTCGAGTATATAAAAGAACGGCTGACGGAGCTCGAGGAGGAAAAGGAGGAACTGCGCGGTTTTCAGGACAAGGACAGAGAGAGACGATGTCTGGAGTATGCGTACCACCACCGCGAGCAAGTAACTATCCAGTCTGCATTGGAGGACATCGACAGTGCTAGACAGGAAGGTCTTGATACAAATGACTCAAGTCGCACAGAATTCCTCAAGGGGGAGAAGGTTATTTCAAAGCTCGACGCGAAAATCCACAATCTCCAGCGAGAATTGGAACTGCTCCAAATTGACCGACGGCAAAACGAGGAAGATAGAAGAGACTGCGCCAAGGCGCTTGCTAAAGTGGAACTGAAAGCCAAGAACCTCAAGGATGGGCAATCGGCACAGGAGCAGGCGCGAGCGCAGCACGAAGCGGAGTTGCTCTCCGTCCAGGCCGAGATATCACAAAAGGAAACACAGTTGGCTCAGATTCTACCTGAATACAAGAAGAAGAAGCAGGAAGAGGATGAAATCAGACGGCAACTGGACACAGCTGAAGCGTCGAGGGCGCGTCTCTTCGCCAAGCAAAGCCGCGGCTCACGATTCAAGAACAAGTCAGAGCGGGACGCATGGTTGAGACAAGAAGTCGAGGAATTAAACCTGACAATCAGCGCGCAGAAGGCGAACAGGCTGGAAGCCGAAGAAGAGCTTGCCAGAGTGCAAGAGACCATCCAGCAGACGGAGGAAGAGGTAGCGCGATTAAGATCCCGCTTGGCCAATTGGAGCGGTGATAGAGTTTTGATGGCCGAGGAGGTAACCCAAGCCAAGGTCACTCTGGATAGACTGAATGACGAACGGAAGCTCATTCGCCGTGAGGAGGACAAACTGAACTCTGTCATTGCCAATGCCCGTCAGGAAAAGGATCAAGCTGAGCGGGAGTTGGCGCACGCTGTGGATGGCGCAACAGCGCGTGGTCTGGCTACTATTCGCCGTTTGAAGCAGGAGCAGGACATTCCCGGCGCCTACGGAACACTAGCAGACTTGTTGGAAGTCAGCGACGCTTACAGACTACCCGTTGAACAGACTGCTGGTGCAAGTCTGTTTCATTACGTCGTCGACAACGCCGAAACAGCCACCTATCTGGCGGACTATTTGTACAAACAGCATGGCGGTCGTGTCACCTTCATGCCATTGGCGCAGCTTCGACCACGTCAAGTCAACTTCCCTCGCTCCAATGACGCGGTCCCCCTCATCAGCAAGATCAAATACGACTCCAAATTTGACAAGGCTTTTCAGCAAGTATTTGGAAAGACTGTAGTGTGTATCAACCTCGCAGTTGCAGCTCAATACGCGCGCAGTCATGGCGTCGACGGTATCACCGCAGAAGGCGATACAACTAACAAGAGAGGTGCAATGACTGGTGGCTATATTGATCCCCGCAAATCACGTCTGGAAGCTGTTCAATCAGCCAACAAGTGGCGGGAAGAGCACGAGAAGCTGATTGCTAAATCACGCGACTTGCGCCTTCAGATCGAACGCAAGGATCAAGAGATCACGGCAGCCATGTCGGAACTGCAAAAGAAGGAGCAGCAATTAAGACAGGCAGACGACGGGTTTGAGCCCCTCAAACACGAATTGCGAAACAAGTCTGGCCATGTGGAAAATGAAAGATCTCAACTCGACGCCGCGATCAAGCGCCGGGAGGCTGTAGAGAAGAACATGAACGGATTCATGGAGGAAGTGGCGGCGCACGAGGCTGAGATAGGAACCGACTTCAAGAAAAGTCTGACTTCCGCTGAGGAGAGAGAGCTTGAGCAGCTCAGTACCACGACGCAGCAACTGCAGAGACAATGGAATGATTTGAGCAAAGAACGGAGAGGACTTGAGAGAACGAAACAACTCCTTGAAGTTGACCTACGCCAGAACCTACAACTGAAATTGGATCAGCTGAACAGTCAAGCGTTCGAGAACTCAACATCGGGAGGCGCATCCGGAGGCATGAAGGAAGCTCAGCGAGAGCTAAAGATGGCCCAGAAGGCGCTGAAAGTCGCTGAAACCAGTCTTCAAGAGACAGAAGACAAGACGGACAGCGTGACTGGTCAGATTGACCAACTGAGCAATGAAAAATCGGAGCGGGAGCAGATTCAAAACGAGCTCTCTGCGAGAATAGAAAAACAACAAAAGAGAATGGAGAAGACTTTGCAGCGCAAGGCCCTTCTCACCGCACAGGCGGCGGAATGCGCCAAGAATATCAGAGACTTGGGTGTGCTTCCCGAGGAGGCATTCGACAAGTATGAGAATATGGAAGCCAACACGGTGAGTTTGACAGAGAAGAAGGCAGCATAACAGACGCATTCGCCAAATCCCCAATAATCATGGTTTAATACTGATGTATATATGTGATGTTTCAGATTACGAATAAGCTGAAAAAGGTCAATGAAGCTCTCAAAAAGTACAAGCACGTCAACAAAAAAGCTTTTGAGCAGTACAACAACTTCACCACCCAGCAAGATCAGCTCATGAAGCGACGCAAAGAGCTGGACGCTTCTCAAGATTCCATTGAGGAACTGGTTGAACACTTGGATCGACGAAAGGACGAAGCCATTGAGCGAACTTTCAAGCAGGTGTCCAAGGAGTTTGCAACCATCTTTGGCAAACTGGTTCCAGCTGGACACGGCCGACTGGTCATCCAAAGAAGAGCTGATCGTCGCCAAGACGTTGACGAGTCTGATGAGGAAGCCCGTGGTAGTGTTGAGAACTATACCGGTGTTGGTATCAGCGTGTCCTTTAACTCAAAGGAGCTTGATGAGCAGCAAAGAATCCAGCAGCTCAGTGGTGGGCAAAAGAGTAAGTCTTTACAACTTTGTTGGCTAGAACAATGCTTTTTTTTTTTTTTCAAAAATCGATAAGGAAACCTCACACACTTTCCCCTTTTCTTCTTCTAACTTTTACGTTCAGGCTTATGTGCATTATGCCTCATCTTTGCACTCCAACAAACGGAAAGTAGCCCCATGGTCATCTTTGACGAAGTCGATGCCAATCTCGACGCCCAGTACCGCACTGCTGTCGCATCGCTGCTGGAATCCATCTCAAACGAGGCGGGCACTCAGTTCATTTGCACCACTTTCCGACCCGAGATTGTCCACGTGGCAGACAAATGCTATGGCGTGACGTTCCACAACAAGACAAGTTCCATTAACTGTGTGCCTGCAACAGAGGCTCTCAGCTTCGTTGAGGGCCAAGCCAAGCCCACTGGAACGTCATGAGATGTGGGGAAATCCTGAGCGTATAAGAAAAGGAGGGTGGTGGTAACTTTTTGTCCACGTTCCGTTGCAGTGGACCCATTTTGGGATACCAACAAGGGGGGGAAGGGGGGAGTTCTGGCGTTGAAGTACACCTTTTGGAGAAGGAAGGCCGGGGCGGAACGGAGGGGATTTATTCGCACTGGGGCGCCTTCAATACCTTGTTTGTGTGAGAACGCTGGACAAGGTGCATCTGCTGTCTTATCAGATGATGAATCATTTTTGCTTTCTTTGTTCTTTTTTTTCTTCTTTTTCTTTCTTCCCTGTCATTCATATATACATCTTGTCTCATAACTGCTGGCGGACAGCTTCCTGAAAAGTTGTACGGACCGAGCATGTCAGCGCCCGGGCTTGGTCTTCAGACCGGAAGAACCCAAGACCAAAAAAAAAAAAAAAGACCTGAAACGAACCATGAAGAACTTTTATTTTTCTTTTTTTCTTTCCTTTTTTTCGTTGTCCACCCGTTTCGGTTGTCTTTCTCGACACTGCTAGATTTTTTTTGGTCATCTCTGTGTATTCGCTGGGATTTACGTCATGGCAAGGCGGATGGATGGATAGTGGCTTGATTACCCTCGCAGACTTACCTACCAAAATAGGATACCCAATTCGCGAGGAGGACATTTGGACGAATCCTCCGGAGGATTCTCGTGTTTTGTTCCTTTTTTTTTTTTTTGCCACAAGCAGGCTTAGTTTACTGTACAAGATGTATACACTAGTTCTAGTTTACAAGATGTGTGTCCTGTGGAAAATAATGGCTCATTGTACATGATTCATCCTGTATCCTTTTATGTTTTCCTTTCCTTTCTCTTCCATTTGTTCTTCCTCCTTCGTGGTGGGCCCCCCTCTTCAATATTTCTGAATTGCTTCAATGCTATCCGTATGTTTGGCTCATCGTAACCTAGGTTCTCAGCCTACCTATCTGACATCATGTTTCGCACACACCGGAAATACTCTGGCGAGAGCTCCTGTTCCAGCTCCTCCCTCGTCAACCATTTAAAGTCGGTGTACCCAAAGGGATTGTTCTTCAAATTAGCCTGGCCGGCCATGATTCGGCCCTTGAGGAAGAAGGTCTTGAGGCCTCTTTCCGTGATGGACCCGTCTGGTTCTTGAAGAGGCTGCTTGACGATGTGGGCGACGGGGACGCGGCCGACGATCCAAGTATTCATGTTGACGCCGGCGGCTTGATCCAAGACTCTCTGGGCGGTCTAGATTTTTTTTGTTAAATAAGATTCCATGTTGTGGGTTTGATATCGTGAATCGGTGCGGAAAATAAGGAGAATAGGAAAAGAAGAGGAGGAAAGGAAAGTGCCTTTTTAAAATAGGACACACACACAACCATCTCAAGAGAACGCTTACCTTGTGCAGATTTTCATCCTTGGTAATCACATCTGCGGGGAACTGCCAACCATCCTTGCCCTTGACAACCAAGTACAGCGTCTTGTCGAGCTGTCGATCCAGTCTCCTCACATCGCCCGTCTTGTCAGCCTCGGTCTCCCTCCCCATGGGCCTCTCAACGGGCACCACGTCCTCGGGTCTAATGATTTCGGCGTCATCGCTGACACGGGTCTCGGCGTCCTTGAGTAGGCATTCAAGCACGCTCTCCTGGCTGCTCAGGCTGTCGCCAACCTTGAGCTCATCGTCCCAGGCCTTGGAACCCTTGCCCTTGTACACACCAATGTCCTTGGCGACGGTGCCCTCGCGCTCCTCCACCTTGACATTCCAGTCTAACTGACGAGCCGTGTCGGGCTTGAAGTAGATGTTCGTGATGAAGGGCGTGTTGAGTCTTTCCTCCAGACGCTTCTGGTAGAAGAAGAAGGCGTTTTCGAAAGGGTGCAGCTTGCGCGTCAGCAGGGGCGGCCGGGTGAGGATCAGGCCGGACCGGACATCGTAAGGGGGCCGCTCTCGTTTTGGCGGCCGCGCGGCGGCGTCTTCTGTCTGAGGCGGAGATGTCTGGGGGATTGTGATGGTGGCGGCCGAATATAGACGGGCAGGTGCTCGGGTGAAGGCCGTGGCGCATCGGGAGCATACGTTTGGCGTTCCTGAATGATGTTTTTTTTTGTTCTTAGTTTTCTTCTTTCCTTCGTCTTTTCTTCTTCAGTCTCTGAAAAGTTCAAAAACACATTGTTTCTTTTTCTTTGACATCGTCATCAATTCTTTCCCGTATCTCCCATCCCTTGAACACAGTCGTCTGAAGGAAACACAGAATTGACCAAAACTCTTTACGTACCTCCCAGTATGGATTGCATGGCGCGCCGCCCTCTACTTGAGGCAGTCATTGTGGTAAATGACGACGGCTGTATGTATGGCCCCTGAAATCTCAAAAGATGCAAATTGCCCGACTCCTCAGACGGGCGGAAAAATGACCGCTTTCGCTTTCGCGTCTCTCCCAACTTTTTTTTTGACTCTGGTTTCGCTCGAAGCCACAAGTCCCTCCCCCGTAAGTAGCTTTCCTGCAGGTACGTACCCAGGACAACAAGCGCGACTGACTTACGTAATCGTGCCTAGGAGTGGGGGGGAAAAGCCTCCTCCTCCACCGCCAGGACTGATGAATGCCTGAGGCAAGATCTGCTGGCATCCGGCTGCCCATACAAATCTGCTGGGCCCAATCTCCCGCTATGCGAATTTTTCTTCTTCCTTCATCCAAGGCGCCATTTACCTTATCGTCAAGACCTGTTTCCACCTCCAGAACGTCCTGATCATTTACGAGTGCCAAGAGTGAATTCCAGAGCAGTCTTTTTCGCTAGCGGTGCCTGCCTTTTAAAAGAATTTTTATACCGGGCTCTGTTAGATAGATACTGCTGACAAGCACAAATACTGCTGTTCAATCGGTGTCGCGTTGATGGCGTGTCCTCAACTACCGGCGTCCGACGCTTCTTCTTCGACGTGGCTTTCACATGAATGAACTCTGCCTCGCGAAAGAAAATTTGATGTCCTGCACCTTCTTTGAGTCCAGTTCGAGGACGTGAACCGAGCAAAAATCCGAATCCAGCTCGAGAGAAGACTCTTGAGGCAGCAAATGGGCGTGCTTGAGGAATTTTTTCTTCTTCTTCTCCCAACAGGTGTTCCTTTGTTGTCACAAGTATCTCTCATTTTGAAATCAGTCGAGCTCTTGGCTAAATATGCTTAGGTATTGAAACACTACTATTGCTTTCTATGGCAATTATGGTCGTAAAACATCGCCTCCGTTAATAACGCTTTGTGGCTTCGGCACGCCAACGACCCAAAATGATGATGCATCGTTCAAGCGATATACAATTACAGTGTCGTCCCTCATTCCTCATTTCTACTGAAACATGAGCATGTACCTTTTCTCGATGCTATGACCAGATACAATCCAAAATCTCGAATAATCTCTTTTTTCCACGCCACCATCAAACTTCGTGTGTCCAAAGCGGAACAGATGAGAAAATCCTCCTCGATGAAACAAGTACAAAGTGGAAAAGCACCAAAAACAAAAAAAAAAATGTTGGGTATATCATCACCGCGACGGCTGTCCGCTGAACCTGAGAAGAAGAATGGAAAGAAAAGAAACAAAAACGCCGGAGCCAAAGCAAAGTTCTTGTCTTGTGTGTGTGTGCGCGTGTGTGTGTCTGATTGTGTGTTTCCACCTTTTGATTATGTTGAGAGTGCGGCGACAGCCTGAGCCACCTCTTGTGAAGCTCTTTTCTCCCAAGTTCGCCGGGACTGTTCATCAAGCGAAGATGCGTCCTTTACTTCGTCATATAGTTTTCGCGACACGTCTCGATTTATGGTTGCGTACTGCTCATTGGTCAGCTTGCGAGCCCGCCAATGGGGCTGAAGAGCAACTTTGACAATGTCGTTTATGCTCTTCTTTTCTTCTTGAGTCATGGTACAACGCGTTGGCGACGAGTCCTCAGTTCGAGACGAGACATGATGGGCGCGACGAGGTCGAGGCTGACGCAACTCGAGGGGACGAGAATCAATTTGAGCGGCTGAGCGCATTTCGACTTCTCCATGATCACTGTTAGATCGAGTGGGGGAGTAATTCGCAGGAGGATATCGAGGTTCAATGTGAGTACTGAGGGACAACGTCGGAGACGTAGGCCGACCGCCCATACTGGGGACCGGGGGCGGAGTCAGAGACAGAGCTCTGGGACTACTGTGAAAGGATGGCGAGGGCGACAGAGCCGGCGACGAAGCTTCTGGCGGAAACCGCCAGCTTGGCGTCATTGCTGAGGTTTCGTCCTCGGACAAGGGATTTGGTTCCAGAGGCTCCAATTCTTTGAGCAGCGATGAGACTAAGGGAGTGTTGGTTTCTAAGCGAGTGACGCCGTTCCGCAGCGAGGCTATACCGGTTGCTGGACGCATGTTTGACGGACCCGAAGTCGTGGGAAGTGGAGCAGATGCTGAGGCTTCAGCCTGGGTGGGTAGCCTCCTGGTTCGCGGACGCTTCAACTTTCTTTCTGGTTCTTGCAGTGGCTCTGCCGGTGATGCAGTGACTGATCGACTTGTACGCTTTCGAGGAGCTGTGGTGCTGGATTCTGCATCCCTGGCACGGTCGAACGCACCCCAGGCTCGCCGTTCATCACGAGTTTCTTGGACGGGCGGGGAGGGTGGTCGCAGGCGTTCACTGATTTGTGGTGGGATAGTGCTGGCAAAGGTATCTCGAGCACCGAGTCGATCGGCAATGTCCATACGCTGCTGCCACCGTTGCAGTTCTCGGCGATGCAACTGCTGAAAGCGACGGAATTGCTCGAGCTCATCATCCTCATCATCATGGTTATCAAGATCGAGATCGCTCATCTCGTAGAAACGACCGGAGAATTGGCCCCAGGCGCCCTGCCATTCGGCATTTCGAGCTTGCCTGCGGACTCTTCTGAGACGCTGACGGGTCCGTACATGAAAGCCGCGTACTTCGCGAGGGCTTGGGCGCTGAAGAGACGCCTGAGGTCTTGGAGAGGCAGGCTCAGCATCATTGCGATCAGGATGATCAGGACGATCATCTGTGAGGTGGAACAGGTGAGCACATTCCATGCAATACCAGTCGCCGTCAGGAACATGATCCAGGCCGATGCAATGCGTGTGGTAGGCAGCATCACAGCTGTCACACAACAATAGAATATCCTCTCGCTCAGCCGAGTTGCATATCGGGCAAGGATTGCCTTCGTCCTCTTCCTCATCCGCGATATTGTCACCTAACCAGGTCTGGACATCGAATTCGGCCACTTGTTTTCTGTCTTTTACGTCGTACGTGGAGATTGCAGTGCCTGTGAAGAAGGAAAGAAACGTCAGCCGGGTTTTTTTTTTTTTTTTTTTTTTTTTTTTTTTTTTTTTTTTTTTTTTTTTTTTTGCTTCGGGGTTTCTTTTGTCTCCGTCCAGTTTGTAACATGGTGGGTTTGTTCAGACGGCGGTTGGTGGTGCTATACATACCATCTACACCGTTGTAAACGCGAACAAAATGGAATGGTGTTCTGCAAATGGGGCAAGTATTTGTCTTTTGAGCCCATGCTCGGATGCACGCATCATGAATGACATGTTCGCAACCGTCTAGAGAGGCAACAATGTCAAGATGGTTTGTCTCCTGGGCGACAGCAGTAGCGAGGGCTGTGGCCGAGTCTGGTGCCGCAGAATCTGTCAAAGTCAAATCCGCGGAGGTGGTGGTGGTGGTGGTGGTGGTGGTGGTGTCGGCATTGTGAGCAGCATTCACGGCGGATGGCGACAAGGGCGAATGCGGAGGCGAGGTCGAGGTCGAGGCACGCGGTAGGGGGTCCAAGCATATGATGCACTGTTCAGGTTCGTTCATGACGCCAGGATGAAAAGTGTAGAGACAAGGTTGATGAATTCATGTAAAAGGAAATGCGAGCGATTTGCAGGCAGCGACAGCAGCGGATGGGTATGGATCAACAGAGCAACGAAGCATCAACTGGTCTGTCTGGCCGGGACCAACTTGGTCTGTCTGGTACGTGCAGCAGCTGCGGACTGAATTGGCGGGACTGCGAACTGGCGGGCTGGAGGACTGAGGACCGGAGGACTGGAGGACTGAAGTGGCGGACTGGACTGGCACGGGGCTTCAACCTCAGGGCTGGACGGCTGGAGCGCTGATGTGGCTCAGTGGAGCAGTCGGGACCAGACTGGGCTTTTGGCGAATATTGGAGGGGGTTCTGGTGGCGGTGGTACAGCGGGCTTCAATGTTGGGGGGGGTGGTGGCGGCACACGGGGGGGGAGGGGAGGAGAAGCTCCTTTGTTGTCTGGTCTGGTTGCAGCCAGAGCAGAGGAGAGCAGCGCAACAGCAGCACAATGGAAAGAAAGTAAAAACAGGCCAGCAATTGTGTGCAGCAGCGTTCCAGTCGGTGAGTCGAGGGAGGTGGGTGAGGGAGACGCTGGCGTCTGGAGTCTGGAGTCTGGAGTGTCGAGTCTGGAGTGTCGAGTCTGGAGCGTCGAGTCTGGAGCGTCGAGTCTGGGAGGGCGGAAAAGAGGTCAATGTTTGGAAAGGGCCCGTCGAGGACAGCGGCAGCAGCGGGGAGTGGAGGGGGCATTCATGTACCATTGATACCACATGTATTCGCACGTACTTGTTACATATTTTCCGAAGTACTATGTCAAACCAGCCAGGACATGGCTTGTGACAGACGTCAATCAAGACAATGAACGATAAAGGTACCATTCCTACAGCAGCAGCTTCTTACCAGAACCGCACACGCGCACATGCATGCGCACATGCGCAAGCGTAAAGTCAATAGCCAAAAGAGCTGCCGTGATTGCCCGCCTGCCCGCCTGCCCGCCTGCCCGCCTGCCTGACTGATTGACCCGACTACCTGCATCAGCCATCAGCCATCAGCCATCAGCCAGCCGACCACCGACCACCGGCCCCCGGCCACCGACTCACGATTAGCGCACCACCATGCAACGCACCAGGCCAAACATGGCACTGAACACTGAAAAGTCAATGCCAGCTTTGAGGAGGAAGAAAGTGGGGCTTTTGGACCTTTTTTTTTTTTTTTTTTTTTTTTTTTTTTTTCTTCCTCGTTTTTCTTGCACCCCGCCGATGGCCTGCAGCCCTGCAAGGCCAGACAGCAACGCCGCCACGTCCCCTCCCCCCCCCCAAAGCGGGCAGCGTCTAAATACTGAAGCACCTAGAGAGAGAACAAAAAAAGAATCAATATTAATAATGATAGATTTTTTTTTTAAAAAAAAAAAAAAGAAAACATAATACAATGGTTAACAAATTGAGCTGCAACAGGAGGGTTGCGTCCGTATATTCCGCTGCTTCCAATACCAAACGAGATATTTATGTATCGACGGAAACGGCAAAGGAAGGAAACGAAGCGAAGCGAAACGAAACGAAACGAAGCGATGAGTTCAAAAACGGCAATCATGGTGTTACTAATGCTGGGAAATATATAATAACATTATAGTATATAATGATGGATGAGTAATAGTAGTGGTGATAGGGGCACTGCCCCTCTTTTTTGTTGTGACGTTGACATTCGATGCGGTTGCGCTGTAAAAGCATTTGTTTTGCATCATCTGGGAGAGCGTGAATGGAGGGATAGATGGAGAGGGGGGGGATTGAGGGCCCTGGTTAGTGGCTTGTGAGGTCTTCTTTGTGTGTGTGCGTGTGTGTGCGTGTGTGTGTGGGAGAGAGAGAGGCTATCGTGATGTTGTATGGATGTAATGTACTTCTCTACCTTACCTACCTCCACTACGACAAAGGCACGGCGCCGGCGATTGCTAGCTAAGTATGTACTCAAGGTACCTACAGAGCGCCCACTCGGGCAACCAACTCGTGCAAATGAAATAAGAAACACAAGCAGCAAAACGCAAAAGTCAATGGGAAATAGATAAAGTACCTGACCTGACCTGACGACACACAGGTCCCACGTGCACAAACTGGCATGTAAATCACGCGGCCCCTCTTCTCTCTCTCCAGCCTCTCTTTACTTTATCTCTGCACGGGCACTATAGTTACTCGGTACAGCTGCGTGGCCGCATTTGGGGTGTATTTCCTCAGCTTTCTTGCCACAGAATCTAATGAAGAAATCATCAACACACCGTGCTTGCGCACTTCTCTTCCCTCCCCTTCCCTTCCTCCATTGTGCCACGCCCTCGAAATTCGAACCATGCCATGCATACGTAGGGCATGACGCATACGGCCACTGGTCCTCGTGTCATCCCATTCAATATTATGTCAAGTCATTTCATTTCCTTCACAGCGGGCTGGGGGCGTGCATGCCCCGGCGTGGCTCGCGGCGGCTCCTCCCCACCTTTTCTTTTTTCGTACTTTGCGTATCGTATGTATTATGTCAGGGGGGCCTGGCGAGGTAGTCACCGTGACTAATAGTCGACAAAGAGCCAATCTAGGTACTTGACGTATGTATGTAGGTGACGATGTATTTTTTTTTTGTCGAATTGCATTGCATGGTTGTGCGAATGCAGTGGGCTGCTAGGAACAATTGGGGTGTTTTTTTTTTTTTTTTTTTTTTTTGTGCTCCATCGGTCCACGGGGTTGCAAGTGCTCTTGTGTGCGTGGTAATGAATTACACTTTAAACACAAAGAGAGGAGGAGAGGGGGTATTCACGAGACGTGCAGATTTTACTGGGGCCGGGGATGTAGGAGGGATAGCTGAGGATACCTTTAGTTCCCAGAACGGGGATTGGATTGTGCAGCGTTGGAAAGGGCAGTGATTCATTCACTTCGATACGGCGATTGACTGCATGCATTGAACTGTACTTTGTGTTTTGGAGGGGGTGAAATGTACAAGGTAGAATTTGACGGGCAATACCGATCTGCTTTGTGGATTCACACGTAAACTAAAGTATGGATGGGACAGAGAGGTCAATGGACACAGAGGTTCCTGCCACGCACTGCACATCTAAATGTAGTATAGACACGTGGAGTACCGAGCAGAGAGAATCACGTTCTGTCCAAGCGTGAGCGCCACGATCTGGTCTCACGGATAATAACCTGTCGATGTGGAACAGTTGGGAGAGAAACGTGCCCTACGCGCTGGGGACTTTTGCAGTCTGTCCTGCTGGCCAAGCGATTGTGCTACAGGACAAGATATCCTAGTGAATCCGTTCGCATTGCCTCATGCTGCGTGTCGATGGTTTTGTTCTCCAAATGTCCCATCATGTACACCTCAATTCTGGTCACCGCCGTTGCGCGTCCGAGCTCAGTGAACCATGCATCATGCATGGCAGTACTGTTGAGTATCTCATCACGAAGCGTGGGCAGTCGCACAGCTTCCCAGTCCTGTCTGGCATCAAAATTTGGTCAAGGAATGAGTTCACTCCAAGAGATCGATTCGAGTCTGGATCAAGAAAAATCGTAATCGGGTCGGAGACCATGCAAAGCGTTTCTTTTTATTTTTTGTTCCATTGCTAATCGACCGGCCTCTATGACCCAAGTTCGAAAGTCGACGTCCATTTCGTCAACTCGTAGTGCAGGCACGCAAAACCATGTTCCCCATACACCAGACCGAAAAGCAAAAAAACTCAAAACAGCCCCTCACCTCCCTCGTCATAAACAAAGAACCATCCTTTATACCTCGGCAATCTCTCTCAATCGTCGCAAGGTTGATCGCATGGCAGCGGCGGCAGGAGTGCTATATATCTTGGTCAGTAGTCCGTTGGAGAGTCAAAAATGCAAGTACAAGGTCCTGATCGACGTTTCCCCCACGTGATGGACAAGCACAGTTCTCTCCCCTGCCTAAATATTCATCCAATCTCTTGGGGAGCAGTCTCTCTCTGTCTTCTTTGATTCGGAATTCGGGACTCGGGATTACAACGTACGCAACAACGTAGGCACCGCCGGCAATGCTGCGCTTGCAGGACTTGCAGTTCCAGATGCCGGTGGAGTGGCGGCGGACGGTGACCTTGCCGCAGAAGGTGCAGGTGTATTTGGCGTGCTGCGTAATTTCCATCTTCTTGACCTGCTTTCGCAGGGAAGCACCGTAACTGTGCAGAAAAGGTTGTGTTAGTTTTCTCCGTTCTGATCTGCTCTCCTTCGATTTTCGGTGTGCAGTTTCGCGACCGGCGGCGGGCATCCGTATGATTTGAAATAATCGTTCTCCCTGCTGGCTCTAGCTTGGTTGCGCACACACAAATTCCCATTCCTCAATCCAAAACATCTGCCCATGCTTCCAAGCCAACTTCTCCGAGCGCAATTTCTTTAAAGTGTCCGCACAACCACAAGCCAAAGCCAGAGGATTCGCTGCATAATCGAAAATCGAGTGCATCGTGGTGTAGTCATGGTCGATGTTGGGCGCTGGAAGGAAAGCATGTCGCGACAAACTTACCGGGTACCGTATTTACCGCTGCAGACAATGTTAGCGCATCTGGGACAATAGAACATCGAAATTGTATGAATACGTACGTCACGCCGACCTTCTTAGTTCGCTTGGTCATCTTGAATAATGTGTGAAGGTTGTCGTTGGGGTGGAAGACGACAAGTGACGCGCGGGAGGTGAATGAGGTTCGACTTCACTTTCGGTTACCGGCCGTGTCCACACGAAAATGTTCTGCTGGAGTTGTGATTTTCCTTTAGGGCAAGCACGTGAGCGCGCACTGGGAGCAAGCGAACCTGGCATGTATGACGCCCCACAGTGTACCAGCAAAATGTCACACGATACATCACGTGATTAGACGCTATCATCTCAACTCCCGGGCGCATCGCAATTGGAGCTCCACGCCGCGGCTTCTGCTTTCTTGTCAACGCATCAGCGGCGGGAGCCGCCTCGTCTCTGACCAATGGACCTTAACTAAACTCGGAAGGATTTGGTTCTTGGTTCTTCTTTTCTAGTGCAAGACATAGGGAAGATGACTGAATAATGGACGTGATTCTAATACGATAGTTGCTTAATTTACTTAGCTTTACTCCTTTCTAGTGGTGCTGTGTGTTCTTTTCCTTTGGCACCTCCACTGGAATGATTCAAAGCATTCATGACTTAAGCTTAGAGTCACTGGAATAAGTCATTTTACGGCACCAATCCGATCGACTTGCGTAGGCGAGAAGCAACAAACATCTAATTGACCAGGTACATACTGTATTCCTACAAGCCCCGTTCTGGCTTGCAAAGTTGTCTTTTCTACGAGCCGACGTTCTGTGACGTCAGTGCCCGAGGGTTGGGACAACCTCCGACGCCTCGCGGTTTTACTCGTTCATCACGGTACTCAGGGTACTCGTAGTCTCACACCAAGCTTCTCAGACTTTGCAAAGCTGTTCTCAGCAGTAACGCGACATGGCCATAAGAAAGCATGGACGGCAGTATGACTTGGTTCTTTTTGGAGCTACAGGTACGTTTCTCGTCTCTCTGTCTCTGCTTGAGCCTCAACGTCGAATCCGGACTCTGTGACACACACCGTATTGATCGTTTCTTACTCTCTAGGTTACACCGGCCAATTGACGGCGGAGAACATTGCCACCCATCTGCCCACAGATCTGAAATGGGCTGTCGCTGGACGTTCAGAGTCGAAGCTCCAAAACGTTGTCGCAGAATGCCGGAAGCTGAACCCAGACAGACTCCCGCCAAGTAAGCCTGCACTACCTATTGAGTTCCTCTGCGAGAAAGGTTTTGGCCGCCAAAATCTTGAGGTGCAGCTCTTAATGACACACGCATACATATACGCTTAGCAATCGAGCTTGCCAATGTGAATAACGAGGCTCAGCTAAAGTCTCTCGTCGAGAAAACATGCGTCATCATCACCACTGTCGGGCCTTACTGTCTGTATGGAGAATTCATATTCAAGCTTTGCGCCGAAGCAGGTACACACTATCTTGATTGTACCGGGGAGGTCCCATGGGTTGCCCGGATGATCAAGAAATATGAAGATGCCGCAAAGAAGACAGGTGCCATCATGCTGCCGCAGACTGGAATCGAATCTGCACCTGCTGATCTGATGACTTGGTCTATGGCGCAACACTTGCGCAAAGACCTCGACGCGGCGACGAAGGATGTTGTTGTTACAATCCATAAGCTCACGTACGTTGCAATCAGCCAGCCCAGCCCAGTACTTGACTTGGCCCTTTCTTTTTTTTTTTTTTTTAGACTTTTTCTAAAACCCAGAATAGCAGCAGACCTTCCGGAGGGACTCTGGCAACCGTCCTGGTCCACTTTGAACACTTTCCATTGAAGGAGGTGATCGAAGCAACCAAGCCATTTGCATTATCTCCTATTCCCCCTGCAGCAGAGTACAAGACCAAAAGATCCTTGCTGCAAGGGCTTTTAGGTGTGACGTCGCTGCCCAACTTGGGAACCGTCACCACCTCCATCGCAGCCAAGACTGACCAAGCTGTCGTCACAAGAACATGGGGCCTCTTGCACGAGATCCCGAGCCGGAAGGGTGAATTCTACGGACCCAAGTTTACGTGGGCGGAATACTTCAAAGCACGGAACTGGCTGCATGGCATTGCCGTACATTTTGCTCTGGCCATCGGTGGCCTCCTTCTGGTGTTTGTCCCGCCATTCAGAAGTTTGGTCAAGAAATTCGTCTATCAGCCAGGAGAGGGCGTCAGCAGGGAGGACATGGCCCGGGAAGAACTAGAGTATCGCGGCACAGCGACGCCAGACATTGATATCAATCCAACTGGGAAGCAGGCTTTCTGTCGCGCTTGGTTTCACGGAAGCTTATATGCTCGTACGTATGACCATGAAATTGGTGAAGTTGATTACTTCTAGTTTTAGAAGACGCGTCATTGCGCCGCCACGTGAGGATGACACTGACTTGTAAATGAAATAGTTACGGGCGTTTTTCTCGCACAGGGTGCTTTGACCATTTTAGAAGAAGATGTCGAGCTGGATGGCGGTTCGTACACGCCAGCGTGCTTGGGTCAGGGCTACCTGGATCGTCTGAATGGGTCAGGTTTTAAAGTCGATGTGAAGACGATTGAGGGCTGAGCCGATGCTGCAGTGCAGGCAAGGTATGCCTTGAAGGCGATGTAAAAGCCAGAAATTGGATTTGGACCTTTTATTTTATTTTCCTTTTTGGGTTTGATATTTTGCAAAAGTTC
Source organism: Claviceps digitariae (assembly GCA_018360205.1). Classification (NCBI taxonomy): domain Eukaryota; kingdom Fungi; phylum Ascomycota; class Sordariomycetes; order Hypocreales; family Clavicipitaceae; genus Claviceps; species Claviceps digitariae. The sequence continues at coordinate 61,853 of SRPT01000027.1, forward strand.
ACGTGTCCACCCAATGACGTGGACAATTGGTGAAAGGGAGCATCGGCTGGGATGATAGCTGGAAATAACCCAGCGGACCATTGAGCGCGAGACTTCTGTACTTTACGCTCATGAAGGACGCGCATTTCGTTTCAATCTTGTTATGGTCCACGTGTAGGAATAAATCTCTGGCCTCCGAGTTTCCCACATCGTGTTGTCTCTGTTGAATAACGCTGCCGTGCCCATATACGTAACCAATTCAATGAATCGTTTCTCAACACCATCTCAATCACCCTACACTCATATGCTAGCTCATTTCGGAGTTGTGCTCCGGCCTCGAATTTCGAAGACAACAAGGTCCTTTTTTGGAATAAGGGGATTACCTCTCTGGGATGTCTGAGACTGACTAGCCAAATCTCGGCAAACTGGGCGTCTGAGTAAGTCTGGTGTTTTGTACGCCGTGGCATCTTTGGCTTCGTTACAGCATCACGTCTGATGGGGGGAATGTTTAAAAAAAGGGGAAGCAAAAGACCAAGACAGAAAAGAAAGAAAGAAAGTAAGAAATAAAGAACGGATATGATTATTTGAGTTCCGTAAACAGGATCCACTGGCTCGTGGCTGGCCTCTGAAGATTAGACGTGTAGAAAAGCATTATGTCATGTCATGTTGACTTTGAAGTGGATCGTCACATGGACCCGAAAATCGACCCGAAAATCACGACGGAATATTGGGGCGGCTGCATGATGGATGGAGTCGCCCCACTAAAATGCCACTCGTGGCCGCATTGGCTCTAGACCTTGACGTCTTTGTTGACGTGCCTCGTGGGTGTCGGCAGCCTTTTTTTCATGGACAAAAGTTAAAGGTAAAAAAAAAAACAAAATAAAAAAAAATAAAAAAAGAATAAGGGTAAGAAAAGAGGAGGATACTAAAAAAAAGTAAAAGAAAAGCAATGACACAAAAAGAAAAAAAAGTCGAATAATGAACTTCTGGTCTCGCAATTTCTGCCCGGCCTGTCCAGACATCGAATTCATCGCATCGGTCCGCCACCTCGAATCAAAACCCATCATCACTTGCCGCCCGCCGTCTCGTCCGTCGTCGTCCATCACCGTCAATCCGGCCGTGCGACTACAAGCTGGCAAAACAGCTCCCGCCCACGGGTGGCCACCACCACGCTTTCATTCACAGGGTCGCAACATCGTCATCAGAAGGAATCCGCTGCATTTCTCGCCTCCTCCAGCCCGTCCAAGTCGTACATCATGGAGCCTCAAGTCATCAGCGAGAACACGCCTTTGCTCCCGGCCACTCCCAATGCCGCGGAGCCGCGGCGGACGACGAGGACGGTAACATTCAGTCCAGACCCGGTCACCAAGACGTTTGAGCCCGAACCCTACTCACCTCAGAGCAGCCCGGCTCTTTCTGGCACTGCACCAGGCGGCACCGCGCGCTCCGGCACTCAGCCTCCCGTGCTCACGGTTTTGAACAACAAGATGAAGAGACGCAACAGCCACAGCAGTGTCCCTTCTGTCGTCCAACCCCATCTCGGACCCAAGATCGGACCTCAGCGGAGTACCAAGAAGACAGAGAAGCTCAAGCTGCTGCCCAACCCGGACATCGGAGACGACCAAGATGAAGAAAGCGGCCGAGACGTCTACTCTCAGTATACCAGAATCAAGGACCCGACGGCCAGAAGAGACGCCGCTCGTCTAGGCAAGGGAGATCGTGACCGCCTCCCTCGAGTCACTGCCTACTGCACCGCCGACAAGTATCAAATGGACTCTCTGATGCGCTTCCTCAAAGGACGAGGCAAGACACGCGGTGCCAATCCCAAGATGATCGACGAGTGCATATATACCCCGTATTCATACGACAAACCGAGCAAAACGCGAAATGACCCCGTCAGACACTACGAGCGCCGTCACTCGACAGGCGGCGAGACCATGGAAGAAGAAGCAGCCCGTCGCCAGCGCGCCACGCTGAGACTGGAATCCAAAAGACATGACTCAGGATATGGTGATGGCTTCTCTGCGGGCGCTGTTGCCGACTCTGACGCATCCCACGTCGGCGGTGAAGTCTTGCTGGGTCCCAGTGTCACCGAGGAGGCGCCAGCGGCCGAGAACATGCTCCTGGACTTTGACACCCAGGTCCACACCCCAGAAGTTTTCCTGTTCGACTATGGCGTCGTCGTCATATGGGGCATGACGGAAGCACAAGAGGCCAAGTTTCTCAAGGAGATTGCCAAGTTTGAGTTGGAAAAGTTGGCGCCAGACGATATAGAAACGGAACTCTTCAACTTTTACTACACGCGCGAATACCAAGCCCGTATATACAACGATTTTATCACGCTGCGAGACAAGAACAACTACATGATTAAACTCTCTATATCTCACGCCCTCGCTCAAAGCGTCAAGGTAAGCACATTCGGCCTCCTTTCTCTTGCCCTCTCTCCCCCTCCCTCCGTCTCTCTTTGATCACATCAGCGTCCATCTTTCCCCCATCAAGTCACCTACTCACTCTCGCGGCCAACAGACCTCTCTCTACGAAGAACTCATCGCCACGACCGTCGAAACCTGCAAAGACATCCCCGCCCATATTGCCCTGACGGGCAAAATCAACCTGTCGCGCAAACAAATCAACATGCAAATCGGCGACCTCTTCATCCTCCGCATAGCCATCCATCTCAACGGGTCAGTCCTTGACACCCCTGAGCTCTTTTGGGTAGAACCACAGCTCGAGCCCGTATACCAAGCCGTACGGAGTTATCTCGAAATGGACCAGCGCGTAGGCCTGCTCAACGAGCGTCTGGACGTCATTGCGGACTTGTTGGCCGTTCTAAAAGACCAGTTGAGTCACGGCCACGGTGAAAAGCTTGAATGGATCGGTACGTCATCTTCTTCCTCCCCCTTTTCCTCTTCGTCTTCCTCCAAGCTGCCTCTTGTAACTGTATTACAATACTAATAGCCATTCCCCACCGCAGTGATTGTACTAATTGCCATGGAAATCTTGGTCGCATGCATCAACATAGCCGTGGATCTATGGGCCGGCGATATGTGATAAAAAGAAGGACAACATGGGAACTAAATATTCAGAGAGATGCATTATTTCGGAAATTTTAAGGCAGGCAGGCGTTTTTTAATATCTTTTCATCATTCTTTCTTTATTTCTTTCTGTATTTTCTTGCACCTCTTTTCCTTCCTTCTTTCTTCTATTTTTTCTCTTCCACAACAATCTCCATCAACTGCAACAACAAACAAACAATCTATCCAGGTCCATCTATTCCTATTTTCCTTCTTTTCTCTTTTTCAATCTACACACAGAATCACCCAGCATTTTATTACATCTTCGGAGTCTAACGGGGAATCCACATTGTTTTTTCAAGCCATGGCGCGAAACGTGTCTGAGAAATACTAGGGCATATATGTATGTAATATGTATGTATGTATGTGTATATCTATAATGTACAAACAAGGAGGGCGTAGAGCCCTGTTATGAATCCCCCTGGGACTGTGTCTAGATGGTGTGTCGGAATTGTACATGTCGCGACGTGTATGCGTGTTTTGTTTGCATGACCGGATGGTCCTTCTGCAGTGCAAGTACGGACTGTATCGCTGGGGAGAAGCTGTTTTAAAGGGGAGGTTGCGAAGCTGATAGAAAACGGGGAACGCGTTGAATTCGTGATAAGGGGGAGAACAAATGACGATGAGTAGAGTACATGAAAGATTGTTTTTTTTTTTCTTTATTTCTTCTTTTTGTGAAAAAAAAAAAAAAAATAGAGAGATGGGAAGAGAAAACACCTTGTATTACAACCGGGAGACTTTTTTTAGTCCTCCAATACCGCTGTATGTTAATGCACATCGCCCACGCTAAATAAATCAAAAAAGAAGAAAACCCGCAATACATCTAGTCATCAACATTCTTATCCATCTGCGTTTCTCCGTCTCCGTCTCCATCTCCGTCTCCATCCCCATCCCCATCTCCATCCCCATCTTGCTCCTGCTCCTGCTCCTGCTCTTGTTCCTGGTCCTGGTCCTCTGTGTCGTAATTCGTCATCTCAACATCTTCATCATGTGTCTCACCCTTGTGGCGATCTCGACTCTCCTTTTCAAGCCCCTCTTCCTCAGCATCATCTTTGGCATCCTTGGCCTTTTGTGCCCGTTTTGAGAGCTTGTCAGCTTTGATCTGATATTCCTCCCTTTCAGGCGCGGGGAGATCATCCCATGCGCGTGCCAACTCCTCCTCAATTTCGGCATCACCGCCTTCACCATCATCGTCCTTGAGCTTTTCTTCGAGACTAGGCCGTAATTCTAGACAATACAGTTCGAAGGCAGTCTTGGACGTTTTGGATGACGAATTTTTGACACCGTTGAGAGCCGTTCTTTCGGCTGCTTCGCCTTTGGCTTGTGATCCTGATGGAGAGGCGGGCTCTTTGAGAGAAATGCTTGATGTGATCTTGGCATCCATGTCCAATAGAGTCGACTTTCGGTGTCCTCGCTTAATGCGTAATGGCTTATCCTTGGGCTAGAGGAGACAAAAAGAGAGAAAAAATTCGCGTCAGTATTGGATATCCTTCCGCCTCCAAAAGAAAAACCGTGGGAGTGTATGTTGGAGGATGGAGGAAAGCTTACCGTTGGTGGCGGACTCGGGCTGCCGTCGGAATCCTCGACATTGGCGCTGGTGCGTTTGGAAAGCTGTTCCAGCAAAAAAGCCCTCTCCACCCGCAACTTCTCGACCTGTCGCTTGATCCTGGCGAGGCGCAACCTCGCGGCATCATTTGCGTCTTCGACCTCATTTGTTCGGTTCTTTAACTTGACGCATTTGCGGCGGTAGGCTTCCTCGACGGAAGGAGGAAGCGATGGAGGGACAGCTGAAGCGGGACGCGTTAGTGGTTGAGGACTTGTGCTTGATTTAAGGCCTTCTGCTTGCTTGAGAGCCCTGTGCTTCTGAGGAATGCGCGGAGATGCGCGATTTGAAGGGGACAAGAAGGCGCGATTTGGGGAGACAAGAAGACGCGTCTTGTCAGAGGCGAAACACGAGAGATGAAAGACAAGAGGAGATAATCAGACGACCTACATGATGATGGCGCCATGGTAGCCACAAGGTAAGTGATTCCGTCGATGAGTTAGATGAAGAGAGATGGAGTGAGAGGATGAACAATGGGAGCAATAAATAGTCAATCGGAAATAGGTCAGTTGCGACGAGATGATGGGTCATTGGGCGGATGGGCGGATGCACGCACCGATAGTGGGGCTGCTAGTAATACCCACGACTTGTGCCCGCAAGGGCTATCTGCTGAGCTCTGTCTGCTGGGCTCTGAGCTGTGCTGGGGTGGGTCTGGCTTCTCGTAGGATTTGAACCCAGGGGGGGTGCGAGGCCACAGCCAGCTCAAGGGGCGAAGAGCTCATGACCTGATAGACCATTGGGGCAAAAGCGATGCGCCCCCCCAAGGGGGTTGCTGCTGTTTTCCTATAATGCCTTGTTGACGACTCCCTTTATTTTGCGGTAAAAATATACTCCAAGGCAGGTAGTGATAATATCCGCAAGAAGATACATGCAGCATGCAGCCTCATCTTGCATACCAGCGACCAATGATGTATTGAAGAAAAGCGGGTCCACACGGAGATGTAGCCGCCTCGGCATCGAAGATATGAAACGAAATGACTTGGGAGGAGGACGTATGGGGACGAATTGTTGGGAGACGGTGCCGGCGTGGAGAGAAGCAATGAAGACGGAAAGAAACAATGACTTGTCCGGCGGACAGGATGTTACGGGGATGAGAAATGCGAAAGGTGTAGCCGCGACAAGGCGATGCAACGAGGCGGCCCAAGTACACCTCTGAGGCTGGGTAGCAGAGGCAGCACCGCCACAAGCACCGCCACAGACCAAGCACCACCACAACCGTAAGAAACCTGATGGTGTCGAGGTTCGTGTGTGGTCTGCTGCGATTGACGCCGACCAAGCTGCCGGGTCCAAACCTCCCCCGACTCCATCATCACAACAAGTCCGTTGCGTGCCCGAGTGTGAGTTTTTGCAGATCTGGTCCGTCTCCTCATCTCGCCGCTCATGTCTCTCAACATCCCAAGTGCCCCCAATGCGGGCCTGTTCAAGGGGGGCTACAACAAGTAAGTTTTTCTCAACCTTGTGCTCCCCCTCCAAAATTTGAGGCCCCTCCTCTCGTACTTCACCCCATTCTCTCATGCCCTCCTTTTTTTGTGCAGAGAAAGGCGGAAAGGTTGGAGAGGAAGACAGAAAGAGAGAAACGTCTTTTATATATACACTGCGCCATTCTTCATTGCTACACCATCATTCCTAACACCTTCTTGTTTCATCCACGCAGCTACGATTCCGAAGATGGCGCCGTCTTGCGCAATATCGACGCTTGCCGGGCGATTGCTTCCACCGTTCAAACCTCTCTTGGTCCCTTTGGCCGAAACAAGATTGTCATCAACCACTTGCAAAAGATGATTCTGACCTCGGATGCTGCCACTATTCTCCGCGAACTCGATGTCGTTCACCCTGCCGCGAAGCTGCTCGTCATGGCAAGTCAGCAGCAGGAAGCCGAGATGGGCGATGCAACCAACTTGGTCATCGTTCTGGCAGGTGAGCTGCTTCGCAAGGCCGAGGACCTTTTGCGCATGGGCCTGAAGGCGTCGGATATTGTCATTGGATACGAAAAGGCACAAAACTTTGCTCTCGAGACGTTGGAAAAGCTCGCCGTCGACAAGGTGGAAGACATCCGTAACCAGGAGGAGTTGAGTAAAGCCATTCGAACCGTGATTGCGAGCAAGCAGAACGGCAACGAGGAGTTTCTTGCCGAGCTCGTCGCTGAGGCCGTCCTGGCGGTTCTTCCCAAGACCCCCTCCAACTTCAATGTCGACAACATTCGGGTCGTCAAGATTATGGGTGGCAGTCTGGAGCAGAGCAGAGTCGTCAAGGGCATGGTCTTCCCCAAGGAGCCTGATGGGTCTGTCAAGAAGGCCTGCCGTGCCAAGGTGGGTGTTTTCACGTGCCCTATCGACAACAGCCAGACGGAAACAAAGGGCACTGTTTTGCTACACAACGCAAAGGAGATGATGGACTTTAGCAAGGGCGAAGAGGCTCAACTCGAGACTGCCATCAAAGAGCTGCACGACTCTGGACTGCGAGTCGTCGTCTGTGGCGACAAGGTCGGCGATTTAGCCATGCACTATCTGAACCGGTACGGCATCTTGTGCATCAGAATTCTCAGCAAGTTTGAACTGCGTCGGGTATGCCGGGTTGTAGGCGCCACTCCTCTCGCCAGGCTCGGCGCTCCGATGCCAGACGAAATGGGCAGCATAGATGTCGTCGAGACGCTCGAGATTGGAGGCGACCGCGTTACCGTTTTCAGACAAGAAGATGAGATCACCAGAACTGCCACCCTTGTCCTTCGAGGAGCCACGCAGAACCACCTAGATGATGTTGAGCGCGCTGTCGATGACGGTGTCAATGTTGTCAAGGCTATTACTCGCGACGCTCGCCTTGTTCCTGGCGCTGGTGCCACGGAGATCCAGCTCAGTGCTAGGATACAAGCTCACGGAGAGAAGACGTCTGGTCTCAGCCAGTACGCCATCAAGAAATATGGTGAAGCATTTGAGGTTATTCCCCGAACTCTGGCCGAGAGCTGCGGTCTGGACGCCACCGAGACCTTGAGCAGACTGTACGCTGCCCATCATAAGAACGAGGATGGCGATACTGGCGTCGACGTTGAGGTAGGTGTCAAATTGTCTGCTCCGAATTCATTCCCTCCCCCTTCTCTCCGTTTTGACTGTCCCAAAAATTATTAAATCTAGCTCCCTTGCTGTTTCTCTGTAAATTCCTGTACATCTTGACAAACAAACTACTTACACGAGGCTTTTCTCCTCTTGCTCTAGAACAACGACAACACCGGCACCCTCGACGCCACCCAAGAAGGCATTCTCGACCTCCTAGCCTCCAAAGCCTGGGCCATCAAGCTCGCCACCGAAGCTGCCCGCACAGTCCTGTCCGTCGACCAAATCATTGTAGCAAGACAGGCCGGTGGGCCCAAGCCTCCTGGTCCCAACCCGGTAAGTGCACACACAACCCAGCCCACGTGGATGTCGTTTGCATGCACCCAAACAATACTCAACGACTGCCTAGCAAGATGCTAATCATGTTGCACGTACTTTAGAACTGGGACGAGGACTAAAAAAAAAAGGGGAAACATGCATGGTAATGAACTAAGAGGGCACAGGCACACAGGAAAGGAATATATATACAAAACAAAAAGAAAAAGAAATTTTCCTCACATATATATGTATAGAGACAGGGGGGCTCAAAAAAGAATGCTGTACGTACGTAACGTGACACCCACATACTAGGTCATACTGTCCTCGCCAGCAAATACGCTAGATACCCCTCCCATTATATTACATCATGGCAGCCAGAACCCCCCGACACACATCCCTCGTATTCACGCGTCGTGCCACCCCGTCTTTTTCCATCTTTCACAACCAATAAATGACGAAAGCCACGTCTGCGGAACAAGGCACCGCCTCTACGCTCTGGCAAACCATCACGCCAATCCTCCATGATCCATGAGAGCAAAGAGTATCCCATCATGCTTTTCTTGCCAGAAAAGTGTAGTGGAGTGGGCGTTCACACGCTACGAGAGGAGCAAACCCCCCCCCCCGGCTCTGGATGGATGAGTTCCCAAGGACCGAAATGAGCAAGCGCGGATAATTGAGCACCAGGGTGGACGATCTGAAAAATGAAAAACGAGATATCTGAGAGGTAACGCATGTTCATCCCGCAAGCCTATTGAGTTGTGCATACGTTCAAGAATAGGAATAGGGCCGCAGCAATCACATATACCAGGGACGGACTGTGAGCAGCATGACGACTTTAGAGTACTTGAACAGCAAATGTGCTTGTTTGTTCTTGATTGACCGAGTATCTAGACGGTGCTGCGTGAATGGGGGACACCAAAACAGCGCTATATAACAACGACGACGAGCAAATCTGCTGCGAGAGGCGGGCACTCCGCTCCGAGAAAGGGAAACATGAACAAAAAGAAAAAAAAGGGGGGGGGGGGCAGTGTGCTGGTTTAGTATAGAATTTATACAAAGCGTGCATGGGCGAGGCGGGTATACGAGGACCAAAGAAAAAAGAAGAAAAAGAAAAAGAAAAGAGACCAAAAAGACGTGCTATGCCCATGCTATCTATCGATGCCATCCGTGCATGTTGTGAGGCCAAGGAGATGTATATGTTGCTTCAACATTGTGCTTCAACAATTGAACACTGTCAGGGGGCGGTGGTAGGAAAATGATACACGTCGTAACCGCATCAAGGGGTCATAAACTACCACTGGACATATGAGAGAGAGAGAGGGGGGGAGAGAAAAGAGGATGAAAAAAGGAAAAAAAAAGGACAATTGCTTTAATTGGCAATCGAAAATTCGGACACCCTTCAGGGTGCTCTCGACAGAGATGGCAAGTCGTGCTACACGCGGCCCAAGTCTAGCAAAACTCCGAAAGAAGCAACAAAGAACAGGCAGGCAATAGAAGACGAGGCGACACGTCAACAAGCAGTGCTATGCTTCTTCCATGATTCCGCCTTCGCCGCCGCCATCTTCCCGCCACTCACGGCTCTTGTCGGAAAGGCGCTTAATACCCGTGACGCGGGCGGACCACAAACTCTCGATGGGTGTTCGGAAGGTAAAGGCCCGCTGAGAGCTGATGACACCAATGGCCTGCAAAACAGCCTTGCGACTGTCTCGCCCAAAGACAGCAGGATGGTTGATCCATTCTAGGCTGCTCTTTAATTCGGCATCCAGGGCAATAACCGTGACAGCGTCTATACCGCTTCCCAGACCGAGACCCAGGCCATCAGCTGATCTGCTGTGTCCTGCCTGAGCGGCGGCAAATCCATTGCCACTAGAAGATGTCGCTGGCGTGGGTGGCGACGGGCTGCGTTTCCTTTCGGGTGTTGCCGCAAGAATAGACGGTGACTCGCTGCCCGGTTGCGGCGTGGACGGGGAGGAGGACTTATTTCCGGGGGTTGGAACAGGAGGCAAGCCACCCTTTCCTAGGCCTTTGAGAATGGATCTCGTCTCGCTCAACAGAGTATGAGCACGGTCATGCTGGCCACGACTCACCAGAGTCAACGCTCGAGTCAGCATGTCCGACGTCAACAGCTCCATACGACGCTGAACAATGCTGGGGTGAGGAGGAATTGGTGGCGAGTTCTGCCACGACTTCTTCTGGTTCGCGGTAGGCGGCAGCATTGTGATTGCCAACAGCGAAGGTCGTGGCATATGCTGAACAGCTCCGTCGCGGAGAATATCACGCCAGCTCAAATCAGCCTGTACCAATGGAACCTCTTCGACAGACATAGTCCTTTCTACATCATTGTCCATGGAACCGCCGAGGGCTTCCAAGCCAGACACGATGTTGTCCCAAGGGTCTTGAGGCAGTTGGTCGGGAGAGGCACTGTCAGGTGTGATGACAAGTTGGACTAGCACGTCGCGTTTATCACCAAATTTGAGGTCACCAAGAGATGCTTCTGCGTCGCGACCACTCGCTCGCTTGGTCATTTGCAGAGCTCCGCTGATTTTGTGGAATTTGGCAGGTGAGCCCTCTGGCAACTTCAGCTTCAACTTCACATTCTGATGTGATATTGATTGCATTGAGCCTAGACAGCCCGCCAAGCATTCCCGCAGCATCATCCAGTCCTTGACATAGGTGTAGGGTGCCTTTGTCTTTGTTGACAGCTCAATCATTGTGTCAGGCTTATGAGTCATGCCCAATCCGAAAGAGTGAATGGTGATTCTGGAAGACATGTCAGCAACGAGGCATAAAAACAAATGAAATGAAAAAAAAAGAAAAGAGTCAGGAAAGAACTTACTTGGCAGCCTCGGCGCGAGAAACTACAAAGTCCACAGAGTCTGCATCGGCAGTAGAGGCATCGCTGATTAGCATAATGGTTGCAATGGGGTTGTTGTGCTTGCGCTGCATGAGCAAGTCCATGGCAACGTTTGCGCCTTCTACAACATCCGCGCGGTGGCTCTTCTGACCAACGGGCTTGATGGAAGAGAGAACATTTGCCCACCCAGGCCATGCCTTGGTGGTCATGCCAACAATGGGCACTCCGCCTCCGCCAGATCCAAAGGTCACAAGTCCCATACGGTCCCGTTCCCCCAGGGTATTTACCATGAATTTCAACGCGTCACGGACTAGATTGATTTTGACGCCCTGCATCGACGAGGATATTGGTACCACGACGACCACATCGATGGGAACATGCATGGAGCTTCTTGGACTCGTCCTGGCGGCAAAGTTTGTATATTCGGTGGGGGCGGTGGTGACTGATTTCGGGCCCCATGAGGAACTAGTCGACGAGACCCTTTTCGATCTTGATCTTTGCCAATCAGCCTCTTCTTCGTTGTCGGAAAATCCTCCTCGATCGTGGCCAGGACTTCGAATAGAGGGAGGCTCGGTGGCATTTAAGTCCAAGAGAGCCTGATTCCACAGTTTCAGCTGATTTCGATTTTCGAATCGAAGATGGAATTGCGGCAGCTCGGCTACCGAGAGGCTAAGAGTAAGAATGTTCTCATCAATGGATCCGGTCTCTGAAACCTCATTGAGATGTTTCTTGATGAGAATGCTGCCCTTGAGAGAGCAGCGGGTAGTCTTGGGAGCAGCTTCGGCATCGTCCCATGACAGACCTTGAGGCAGCTTCTTTTCTTTGACGCAGATTAGCATCTCGGCAAATAGATAACACTCGAGCTCTTGCCATGAAACTTTGTCTTTTCCGACTCGAAGTGTTCCATATAGTCTCAAATGCCCAAACCTAGTAGGAATTTCAGGTTAGATCATACGTCTATTGCCACGTCCGTCATATTTTCATCTTTTATTGAAGGAAAGAAAAACTTTACCTGCTAAAATCCAAGCCATGCCAGTTTTCAACCCGATTTCGCAGATTATCAGTCATCATTTTCAGGACTTGAGGAGACTCATAAGGAATAAAACGTGATACTGAACTTGGTGTCGGGATCGGAGGCACATATTGAGTCGCAATTTCATCAATGTTGGCCAAGACTCGTGGTGTTTGGTGAGGAGAACCAGGTTCCTCCGGGTCCGGCTTCCACTTGTTATCCGCGACCTCAACAGTGACCAGGCAGGTCAGTGTTTGCTGCTGCCGAGACCTACTGATGGTTGGAAACTCGGATCGAACAGTCACCGTTGGAGAAGGAATGGGATTCCGGGAAATAGACCGGGGGCTACCGGGTTTCGTCTCCATGGCTTGCACGTCGTAGCCATGACGCCATTGGGTGCTCTGCAACGACTCAGAGTAACCAGCACATGAAGCTGCTCCATTCGTCTCGCTATCTTGTCGAATTTGCTTTGGAGAACTGTACCGATCTAGCGAAGGTGCTTCTCTGCTATCTCGGTAACTGTTCTTGGTGCCGCTCTCCCGCCTGTTACTGTTCGATTGTTGCGAGAGGTGCTTCGCTTGGGAGCTTTCTGCACCGGGGGATCGGACGGCTTGACTGTCCCAGTTTGGAGTAGGTGTATTAGTCGACCTCGTATCGCTTCCAGCTGAACGAACGAGATTGCTAATTTTATCTGGTTTTTGAGTTAGTATCCAAGCCCTATAAATCCTGCGCCACGAGGACAAGACGAACTGATGTCGATGACATTACCACCTCTGCTAGTATCAAGGTGAAGAGGCGCTTCGCACGTCGGGCAGTGCTGCCCATCGAGTTCACGAATGAACTCGTAAAAACATGCTTCGTGGGCCACGTGTGTACAAGAAAACTGCAAGATGCGCTCTCCTTGAAGCGTGTGTTCCAACGGTTCGTCGCATACCGCACATTCACTGCCAACAAATGTTCTCTCGCGGCGCAAACGACTCCTATCCCCAAAGCTCGCCATGACGTTTTTGTCAATGGCGCCAACTCTTGCTGACAAGGTGTTGGTGGTACCTGACCGGACCGAGTTTACAGATGATCCGCGCAAACGGTTCAAATTGTCGTGTGATTTGATTGAAAATTCTCTGGGAGAGAAAGAAAATCCTTTCGTGAGAGTACGTTAGTTATGATGGGCTTCTTCTTTTCCGTCCAGTTCTTCTTCTTCGTTTCCTTTTTCTTATTCTTTTTTTTTTACTAGGGCGCGTATTGGTTGCCAAGTACTTGACCAACAGCGGTGTTGAATGGTCTAGTGATTGAAAAGTTCCGATTTTTATGACAAGCAGGAATTCAAGAGAATTGCGACGAGAAATCAGTCGTCACGGTTCGCATACCTCTATATTGGGATGAGGTCTCGTTCGCGAAAGACGTAGTGCTTGCGTTCCGGCTGGGCTGTGTCGCGAAATGAAGGCTTGAAGAATCGATCGTATCTATCCCAACCAGACCAGATGCTCGTTGAGAATTTGCCTCGCTATGGTTTAGGGAATTCGGTTTTTTTTGCTTTGATTTTCGATTACTTTTCCGGGCTAGGTTAAACATGGAGATAAGTGGGCTGAGGACTGAGGCGCCGAGTCTAAGATTTCTCTTTTTTCTTTTTTATTCTTTCTTTTCTTTGCTTTGACTAATCGCGGCCGTAGGGACAGCACTTGTGTCAATTTCGTTGTCGTTGATCAAAAGTCGAGGAATGGGTGATTCGTTGTAGCGCGTGGTGGAGGTTTAGTTCAAGATTGAGAAGAAAATAGCGTCTTGGTCGGTGATGTCGGATGAGTATGAACAGCGAGCGGGATTATTTTATTTCGACGAGAGGAAAGAAACAGCGCGTCGCTTGGAGTTGGTTGGTTGGTGCCGTGTAGCAGAAAAATCCGGGATGCTGCTGTTTCAAGTCCCCTGTATGCGTAATCCTTGATTCAAGATGGCGGGGGAGTCCAGGACATAGCAGACTGGACGAAGACGACGATGCTGCAGCGACAGCGCGTCGAGCACGTAGAAGGATGGTTGTTGTTCCTGAACTCCCAGCAGCAGTCAGGTCTGCAGCTGTCTGCGGCGTGTAGGACGGACCAGAGACCTGACAGGTTGATGGAGGAGAAAAGGAAGTGCTAGCCTTTCTTTTTCTTTTTTTTCTTTCTTTTTTTTTTTGGGCCGGCTGGCTGACGATTTGCTTTTTTTTGCCGCACCCACGGACCTGTCGACAAGTTGGCTGCGCCGGAGCCCGCCGCGCAAGCCAAGCCTGCTACGAGGGAGCACTGAGGACTGGAGCAGCGACTCGAGCAGCTTCGTGACAAAGCAAAGCAAATCCCGGTGCCCGCTAGTGTGCATTGATTGTGATGAGACCTGCCGTAGACCATGGGCCAAGACGACGACCTGGAACATTCATGTAATGTCATTCGCTGATGAAGTCTCATGCGAGACACGGAGGCCAGGAGCCAGGCCCAGGACCAGGGGTCTGATTGTTCAACTTGCCCGCCCGTACTTAGGCTGCCGCGAAGATGGCGGCGATGGAGTCTGGTCTGGTTTTTCCATCCAGACGTCAATTGGTCATGGATCCTCGGGACCAGGCACGCCCACTGTACCTGCCTGACCACTACTAACCACTCAGGCCAAGCGGGTAGAGCACAAGTACCAGACTGAACTTGGTACATGACCCGAAGCTGTGGATCTGGCTGGGCTTGATCTCGGGCTGGCTTAGAGCCCCGAGGCTTGGGTCAGAGCGAACATTACTTACGCGGGCGCCAGCATCTGGACGGACGCGCCTGCCAGGTTCATACCAGGTACCACCTGCCTTGCGCGGTACAGACCGGCAGATGCCGGTAGAGCCGGTAGAGACGGCCACCCTTGAAGTGCCGTGATGCGCGCGATGCCAGGTGCCAGGCAGCTGTAGCACCAGACGAAAGCACCAGATTAGGCCCCTTGCATACTTTATGTAATATGTACGGCCGCACGCATGATCAATGACCATGACAACAACAATTGTAGAGTGTGGGATTTTGCAGAGGCGGTCTGGTGCACCTGCCCACCGGAGGCACTGGGGCTGCAATTGGAGGCAAACGACGAGAACAATAGAACCGGCGGCTATTGCCTCGCAAGCACACTTTTGCGCCGCCATGACTAGCTGCCGGGCCTACTCATTAGAGTCTGGTCTGGTGCTTGGGGTTGGTCCATTCCACCGGACAGGATCATGCGTCGACGACACCATGTGGTCATGTGTTGTGTACGTGTACTGCCGCCGTCGGGCTGGCACTGATCAGTCTTGTTGTATTCCAGCTTTCTTCGGGCTTCATGCACGTCAGACAGCATGGGCATGGGCATGGGCATGGGCAGGGAGCTGGCCATGGCACAGGGGGCCTTGCGCATCACAGCAGGGATCGCACGAGTCTGCGCCTGGATCGGATGGCCATTGGATGGATGGATCGACTGGGATGCGCTGAAAGGGGAGGCCGCGCACATCCCTTGTACGGACCCCTTACTCTGATGTTGTGTGCCTACTGTCTTGAAACTATCTCTGGTGTTTCTAATCATGAAGCACAAGAGTCCGCGTATGTACTTGTGCAGTGAAATTGTGGGGCAGATACCGTGCTCCAAGACTTTTTGACCATCACAATTCAGGCACGCAGGCAAGGCAGGAGCTCTGCTGCTCGCGCGGAAGGAGTGAATCGGCTTTGAGTCGACCAAAGAGTCGGACCCCATTCAAGTACCTACCAGACCCTTCTTGCAGCCACTGCCTTTAGAGGTAGGCAGTTTCTTGAGTCCGGTGTCGGAAGGAGCTTGATGACAATCAATTGTTGGAGCCGCAGTGTGGCGTCGACCTACCCAAGTACCTACCTACTTACTTATGAAATCACGACATTGCAATTTTGTTTCATTATCCATGTGGCCGAGCAAACCACAAGACATAGAAACCACGAAAAATCTACCCAGGTACTGAGCTTTCTAGTCGACAAGAGGAACGACAACGTGGTCTGGCCTGCTACGATGCACCCATGGGGCTAGAGCCGCCATATCCCGTATTCGGCATCCTTCACCTGCCTCTTTCTCATGACGAGTTTGGTTCCCGTCGTTGAAGCAAACCGCTATTCAGGATTATACTTTGAAATACTGAGGTCGCTGAGACCGGAAGTAGTATATTATAGGCATTTATTGCTGCTAAAACTTGGATATGGAACCAAATTGTGGAATAAACTATATACCGGACATGATGCAAAGACATCTCGAATCGGCACAAGCCGTGCTTCGCGGCGGGCCACACCATCGCAGCACACAAGAATCCCTCGTTTTTTCCCCTCTTTTACTATTGTTTTCTCTTTTTTTATTCATGTCAAAATAAGCAGCTCTAGCCCGTCTTGGCTTTTGACAACCACGCTTATGCCAGAAAGAAGCCCACGCGCATTCATGAAGAACCTTTTTTTTTTCAAGCAGGCAGAAATAGCCGTGTTATTGCCCTTCCACACAAATCCAGGCCCCGAGCTCAAGGTCTACCAGCCTCGACTGGGTCACGTATCCATTGCTCCCGAGTTCCTACCAGGAGGCTTGTCAAGACAATGGCATCCGGGATCTTTGATCTAGAACAACATGGGTTCTTTATCGCTCAGTGCTCCACCGTGAATAGTTCGCGATGGTATGAACGGCGGCAGTTGAAGCACTCCACGATAGCCGAGTTGATGATAAAACGCACAGGGCTGCGTTATAACAGACCCATGTATGTGCAGGGCAAAATCACCCGCGTCGCGCTTCTTTTCATCTTCTTTAGTCTTTCTTTCCATCTTCCTTTTATAGCGTAGAAATGGCCAGGGTTTCATGGCGGCCCAATACGATGAATCGTGTTCTTTATACGAATTTTCAGGTGCGCCTTGGAAAGTTGACCCAAATCCAAGTCCCAGCAAAAGTGAGCATATTTTTCTTCGTTTTTCCCCCTTTAAGTCTATTGATACTATTGGGGTTTATATGGCGCAACTGGTTTCAAAAGAAAAAAAAAGACGAGACGAGATGCGACGCAACGTGGTAGTCGACACAGACGGTGCTGACCGAGTCATTTTTAAAACCTTGCCAATGAAGACAACTTGCAGCGCTCCCATCTCTTTCGGTGGCTTCGCGATATTGCCTTCAATTTCATGATTCCCAAGCAAGGTCGTCCAGTAGCGCCAAATGATCAGCACATGGGCAGTCACTGCACCCCCGGTCTCGTGCTTTTTACTTCTACACCCCTTTTCCAGATAGAGCCTGTCTCTCAGCCAGGGCAGCTAGAGCTCTCATCGATATCACGTTGTTCCCTTCTTTTTGGGTCACACTCCTGCGTGTGAAACGTTACAGCTACACTCTGCTCATTACGCTGCTTTGCCTCCTAGTGCCGCGTGGGATGTCATCATACGACTTGCTGCAGGGCCTATGAATCCGAAAACAAGGCCCGAGATCAAAGCGAGCATCTGAAGCCTGACGCTATCGTTGCGCGTTGGAACCCTCTTTTTGGCCTCGAAATATCCACCTACATGCTACGTACATGTGTAGAGTATTCATTTTTCTCTTCACCACACCAACTAGGTATCTCAAGTAGCCGTTTCCTCGCAAAGCGCCACGTTCGTTTTTAGACTACCAGCTCTCTGTTCGGTATGAGACGCAACTGGCAGACTACCCCCCGTTTTCATCAAAACCAGACTCGTCCTCAACGAGTTTTGTTTACGCAATCTGGCACTTGACCGAGCGCACTTCAGCGCTTGCCGCCAGGATCCGGGACAGGGCCTCAGGACAAGGGCTGTCAAGACAGGAGACGGGTCAACAGGGGTCCACACGTTTCCAGTCTCTTTTTGATATTTTCTGAACGGCATCAGTAGCCCAATAGGTGCTGGAAAGAAGAAAGGGGCTCTCGGGACCTTTTCTCGGCTACCTACTGCCTACCTACCTACCTGGGTAGTCTGCTCCATGCTTCCGCACGGCGAAGTTTCCGCCAAGTCGGTTTGACCGAGTTTTACCATGTGTACAAGTTGCTGCTTTGGCGAGGCCGTGACACATATTTGGAATACTGGTTTTATATGCTGCATTATTTATATATAATTACATATATAGATACCTGTAGATATATATACTTGGGTATGAATGTATATATCCATGCATACTCATGAAGGTATGTACATACATACATATGGGTAACATATGCATAAAGTACCTACTTCTTCCAAGTGTTTATATGTCAAGTTCCTGCCAGGCAGATCAGGGGACAGCTTGGCGACCGAGTCCCTTGGCCGATCCATGTGGCAATCCATCGGCAACGCGTGGCAGTGATGCTGCCAAGGGTCGCAGAAAAAAAGTCTCGCGTGGCCATGGGCTGGTCCGGCCAGCAGATGATTCCTTCAGTCGATATCGATATGTACAGGGTGCTTTGCTGTCCAGCCGTCCAGTCCGACGCATCGACGAGTGCGTACTAGTGACTGCGGGAAGAGTCAACAAGGGAAGGAAGGCCAAGGAAGAGTCAGGGAAGAAGAGTCATGCCGAAACGGGTCCGCTGCCGACTTGGGCAGGAAGCTAGCGTGCCTGCATGAAGAAGCCGAAATGCTTACTTGCTTCCATGTCCTTGTCCTGGTCCGTTCTTTATTAGTCTGCCCCAAGTGAGGTGCTGAGGCTACTAAACCTAAAAACAAACATACTAGCAGTACTCAAGGTAGAGGTGGTAGGTGGGTGCACTTGAGCAGGGCACTTTGATGACATGTCTTTTCAATGTTCCATTTGCCTTCCAAAGCTGCCACAGCCGCCATGGCCATCGTCTCTCTTCTCGGCGACAGATACTAAAACAAACCCCCTTCCAGCAATCCTGACCCTCAGCGTCCTCACTGCTATTCCCCCACCCTCCAGCCTCGATAATCAGGTATCCTGGCCCTGCCGTCCACATCGGCCCGTCCACGATGGAGCGCATAACCCCGTCCGACACGTGCCTGAGACGTGACCCCTTTTTTTTTTCTCCGTCCCAGCATACATACAGATGTATATACAGTCTACTTGCACATGAGTCTATAAGTCAGCAAGTATATATGTATATATATATATATTTCACAAACAATAGCAATAATAATACCAGCACAGTTTAGACCAGAATTAGTGATAATAATAGCGATAATAATACACACAATACTCCCCTCTTGGAACAAAGGAGGCTGCCATGCATTAATCATGCTATTCCGCCTAACCGTAGCGTGGCGTTGGGGCCGGAGCCAATGCACCACGTTGCAACTGCACCAGGTCCAACACTCCAACCCCAACGCAAAATCCGATGGGTGCGTCTTGTCAGTTTTCTGTCTCCTGCATTCCGAATGGAGGGATTAATGAGTGCACCCCTGCCTGCGTGATGTGATGCGGGTTTCGACTGTAGTCGACGAGCGGAATGAATGTGCAGGGTAGGTGGGTTGCGGATGGGAGGAAGGATGGTGGTTGCACGGCAAGGATGCAAGCGTGATGCAAATGACGTGAAAGAGACTGACTACCTGTAGGTGCCTAGCGTTCAGGAAGTGCTAATGGAGGAATTTATAGGGGATTGACGACGCTGGAGAGTAAATACCCTGCCTGTACGTCCGCCTCTGCCACCGCCATGAACGATTAGATGGAGTGTATCGCCAAAATGTAGGTATGCATGTATATAACCAAGCACGTCCACGGCAATACCTACCCGCAAGTAGACAACAATTACCAGACAAGCACATGGGACAAAATTAAAAAAAAAATTAATTTCTATGTTTGGTCCGTGATCCCCCAAGTGATGATGGCCCCTTTCCAGCATGGTTGGTAAAAGGAACAAAAAAATTGTGCAATTCATGCAAAGAGGCACGAAGCCGCGTAAAAGGATGCAAGGTGAATACAAGACTGCGAAAAGAAAAGACGGGAAAAAAGTACGCCAACCCATGATCCAACAACGCCTGTATGTGATGTGATGATGGTATTGAAACGATAAACAAGGAAAGAGGTTATAAAAAGCCAGAAATGACACCTCATGAAATGCTGGCAAAGATGTTGACCTCCCGCCTCATGAAAAAGAAACCCAAATGACCAGAGCATCGTCACCTCTTGAAAAATCCCGAGCTCTTCGCCTTGACAGGCTGCCTCCCCCTTTGGAGTAAAGCATGCTTGGAAATCTGAGAAAGCTTCTTCGCCTGGGGCGCCATGCTCACATCCACGTCCTTCGTAACCCTGTAGACCGTCGTCCCGACGACCTCGTCGCGAGGACCCTTCCCCTGCTTGGTGAGCCTCCGCTCAACTGAGGAGACTGTTCGTGCGCGCCGCGCCGCAACTACCTCTGACGAACGCGGAGATGCGTCGCCCTCATCCTCACTCGACGAGTCGGCAAGGAACTCAGCCGGCAGCACATGGGGAATGTGTATCCTGTCGGCGCGATTTCTCCCCGCGCCTGTTGGAAGAGACCCCTCGTCAGTGGGTTTCGTGTCCTTGCGCTCCAGAGCCTGTTTCTTGAAGAGCGCATCGCGTTGTTGGCGCTTCTTCTTGGTGGCGGCTGCTTGTCTGGGGACTTGATGTTAGCAGGACGGTCCTGGCATGTGTAAAATTTGATGGCTATCCCCTCTCTTCTTCTTTTTTTGTGTCAAAATGGGAAAAAAATGATCACCATCATCGAAAAAGAGAAAAATGAACAAAGGGATATTAAAACAACCGCTCCCCCCTCCTCCCAAAAGAGAGAAAACGTACTCTTGCGCCTGCTTTTTCAGCACCTGTGCAGACTCCATCATCTCCTTGGCAACCTTTGATGTGGACACCGCCTCGGGCGCCTCATCGCTGTCACTCCCGTCGGCTTCCTCCTTCGTCACCGCGAGCGCAGGAGCCGTCGACGTCGCCGCAGGAACAACAAGCTCCTTGTCCGCGTTGCCCTCGTCATCGAACCTAACAAGATTGGCGGCCACGGGCTCTGAATTTTCCTCTGGCCCGGAAACCGCAGTCGTTTTGTTTTCCTTTGATCGCACGGGGATTTTCTTCTGTCGTTTTGCGGGGGCACTTGGGTTTGTGTTTGTCGAGGCAGAGGGGGAAGACTCGGCGCCGGTGTCCGCGTGGGATGACTCGGCGAGAGCGGCTGTCCTCTTGCGTGTTGTCACGGGCATTGTGGACCTGGTCTGCTAAAGGTGGTAGAGTGAGATGTACTTCCTCTCGGGACCGGTCAGTGAGTCGAGCAAGATGGTGGTGCTGGTGTGCTGGCGTGGGCTGGTTTGATTTGGTGGGCCCAGAAGATGCAAAGGTTTCTTGTGTAGTCTGGCGCTCAACGAAGCTATTGAAGAAGCAGGACCTGGAATAATGGAGTTTCAAAATACAAAGAATTGGGGCCGGACTTCAAAATAAAAGGTAAAATGGTGTGCGATATTGGCTGAGCGCATGGGGCTTGCTCTTGGGGCTATTCTTGGGGTTTTGTTCCGTGATATCAACGCGAGAGAAAAAAAAGTTGAGATAAAAAAAAAGTGGATTGCGGTAGCGGCACTGGGGTTTCTTGATTGGCCACAGGTTGCAGGTGGACCGCGGGAGCTGTGCTTGTCCAGTCAAACCATCTGCATTAAAGGTACCTTTCGCACTCACTAATTAATACTGGAATTCAAGTCGTCTACTCCTACGTCATGACCAACGTAGCTGTGATTTGATTACAACGCAATACATATTGAAAAAGCATACTGTATGAGGTAAATTAGGTACTTGAAGGTTCCCGGATTCATCCAATAACCGAACGTGGGACAGTGCGGAGGTGTGCCTTCTCGGCACCAAGGGCATGTGATAGCTCCCCTAAGCTATTCAAACTTCAGAATTCACCACCCATCTATTTCTTGATCAGACATCCGACAGCCACACCACTTATCTATTCTCATCACCTCATCACCATCATCATCATCAGCTACCGACTCCTTCATCATGTTGGCCGCCCGGCAAGCCATCAAGCCCATCCGGGCGCCTCTCTCGTGCCGCTGGCACAGACATGCAAACATCATACCCGCGCATTCACACCAGCTTCGATCCTATGCCGTTATCTATCGTCCGACTAGTCGCTCCTCCGCCGCCGATGTCTTCACGCTCTCCCAAATCCCACAGAGCGCCTTTGGAAGCATCATTTCCCAAAACGCCAACTCGTTCACCCGCCTCTCCTGCGCGGAATACTACGCCGTTGCGCAGCAGTTTGTAGAAGCAATTCGTCGCGGCTCAAATCCATGGGATGTGTCCTTCCCAAAGCGTACGTGTTTTTTTTTGTTTCTTGGTCTCCTCCCTGCACCCTTATTCTCTCTCACTTATCATCCGTCACCGTGTCGGATGGCTTAGTTGAAGGAAAAAGAGAAAGAAAACTTGCCATAACTAACGTTTTTTTTTTTTTTTTTTAAAAAAAAAGAACTTGGAATATCTCCGGAGACTATGCACGCAGTGGCATGCATCATGCGGCAAATCCCCTCCAAATCAGCAAGTAAATTCGCCATGGCACTCTGGTCATCGGCTTCGGCAGAGGGCTACAAGCCCTCTACCCTTTCCCTCGCCAGACATCTCATTCGGTCGAAGGCGTACGGCCGCATGCCGCAGCTCCGCGGTGTGGAGGCTCGCTACAAGCAACTCGTTAGTACGGGGAAAGATGCCAATGCGCTGACCGCGGAGGGGGAGTTGCTTTTTGAGCAAGCACGGTATGACGTCGCGGCGGCCGTGTTGAAGCGTGCTCTCCGAATAGGGGGCGAAGACTTTGAATGGCGACCCCACTGTGAGCTGTGCTTGGGGAAGATGTATGCCAAGATGGGAAGGGTGGAGGAAGCAAAGGAGACGTTTGAGAGATTGGCGAACCAGGGTATGGTGGAAGCGGATGTTGAGTTGGTCAATTTGTTTGACAGAATATGTAGTAGGGATGATGATGATGAGGATGAGGATGATGATGATGATGAGGATGAGGATGAGGAGGAGGAGGAGGAGGACGATGAGGACGATGAGGAGGCAGCGGTGGCGGAGCAGAGGATGTACACGGCTGCTTGTCATGGGAAGACGGACATGTTCACACGGTTGGCGGAGAGAGAGTTGAAGAGAGGAAATGCTGGAGAGAGGACAGCTGAGGAGAACAAACTATGGGCTATGGAGTGGTCCAGATTGGCGGATCAGCAAGTTGCGTATTGATCCGAGCTTGGTTACTTGATCGTTGAAAAGGGAGACTTTGCAAACTAACGAAGAATGGGAGTCTGAAAAAAAAAGCCCCCATATATATAACATGCTTGATCTGAGCTTGGGTACTTGATCGTTGAAAAGGGGGATTTTGCAAACTAACGAAGAATGGAGTCTGAAAAAAAAAAAAAGCCCCCATGTATATAACATGCTTAGTTTTATACTATAGTGCCACTCGTTCAAATCGTAGTATACATGTCGCAATTCAACTGTAGATTTGTCTGCCGCATCTACCTCTTTTGCTTCTTCGCACCCGCCGCAGAGCTCCCCTTTCTGGGCCTCTTCTCCCCCGGCTCCTCATCCCCATCATCGGCCTTCTCCCCGCCATCGCTATCAAAGCGACCTTGAATCTCGCTCTCCTGCCCCTCTGGAAACAACTCCCGCCAGCTGCCATCCGAGACGCGCTCATCATCCCCGTACAGCCCAACCTGGTAGGCCGTCTTCATGGCCGCAATACACACATTACGTCGGTCGTTGAAATCAAACATGGGCTTGGGATACGTGCCGTGCTCCCCCTCGGCCAGCCCATCGCCCTTGACCCGGACGCCCGCCTTTTTTTGGTCCTGGAGGGGTGCCTTCCACGGCTCGTAGATGTACTTGGCGTCGAGGTTCTGCAGCTCCGGCACCCATTTGCGAATCAGGTCTCCGTGCTTGTCCCATTTCTGCCCAAACGATACGGGGCTGTAGCAGCGGAAGTACTGCGAGAAAAAGGCCGTGCAGGACAGCCACTGCCAGTTGCCGGCGTTGCAGGCGGGCTCGTGGTCGAGCAGCAGCTCTTCAAACACCTCTGCTCCGCGCTCCCAGTCGATGTAGCAGCCTCCCCTGGTGAGGAAGCAGGCCAGGCTGTGGCGGCCGAGATGGTGAATCCAGCCGTCGTGACGGAGCTGACGCATCAGGGCATCGATCCAGGGGAAGCCGGTGACGCCGTGCTTCCACCGCCGAAACCACTCGTCTGCTTGCGCGGAATCGACGTGGTAGGCACCGGTGGTCAGTCCCGTGGCGGGGTCCGTCTTGGACGGCAAATGCCAGGGAATGAAGCGGCAGTGTGCGTTCCCTGCCGTCTGCTGGAAGTGAGGCCCAATGGCCGCCTGTGCCGCAAAATACATGTCTCGAAAGATCAGTTGTCCGGTGAGACTGGCTGGCGGGGCGGACGCTCCCTTGCCGTACGAACTGACCACATCTTGGACGCGCCAGTAGAACTCCCGCACGGAAAGCGCGCCGAAATGAAGAAACGGGGACAGCAGCGTCGTCGACTGAGGCTCGAACTGCGCGGGACTCGTCTTGGGCTTCTCGAACGTCGCCGTGTACTTCTTGTCCTTGATAATGGCGTCCAGGGCCTTCAGCGCTCGAGTTTCTCCGCCTCGGTGCGGAGTGGTGGCTGGGACGAATCCGAGCTCCTCCAAGGTTTCAATGGCGAAGTCGCCCTTGGGACCGGCAATCTTTTTGTAGCCCGTGTCGTTGCTGGTCCTACTTTCGGCGTTGATGTCTGGCTCCGTCTCTGGCTGGTCCTGTTCGAAATCCACGGGCATTTCTCCAGGATCAGGCAGCTGCTTCGGCGATGGTATCGGCCGCGGCACCTCGCCAACCTTCTTGGATGCGGAGAGCAGCGCAGTCATGGACATGGTGGGCTTGCCGCCATGTTTGGTGACAATCTGCTCGGTATCCCACAGTGTCCTGCCATATCGAATGATGACTTCCACGCCTGCTTCCTTGGCCGCCTTGGCCACCACCTCATCTCTTTCGCGAGCATACGAGTCCGTGTCCTTTTCAAAGACCAGATGGGTCACTTTCCAGGCTTTGAACAGCTTCGGGAACAGCGTCTGCGGCGCTTCCCGGAGCACAAACAGCTTCGACTTGGGATTCAGCTTGGTGATGGACTCGGACAGATCATTCTGGCAGTCCAGTCTGTAAGGGTGAGAACATCAGATGGCGCCGTGCGAAAAAAAAAAAAAGGTTTCAGAATCACGAACGCGATACAGTAACGCGTTGTGCGGGACCGACGGACAGCATCCGACATTTTTGACAATACTTACAGAAACTGCCATCTGTTTGTCCCTCCCCGAGCTCGGTACACATAATGGGGATCCCAGGTAAAAATGGGCCACAGAACAGCCGGGTTCAGATCCAGCGCGGCTTTCAGAGCTGGAGAATCGTGCAGTCTTAGATCTGTGCGAAACCAGTATATGACCCTGGGCTTGGCCATGTCGATCCTTTTTTTTCTTTCTTTCTTTTCAATTTCTCTCCCGCTTACGGTCCGTTTACGGTCTGCATCCAGAGCATGGTCCCCCCGCATGCGCGAAAGTAATATTGGTAGATGTCAAGTGGTTTCGGTTGATGGCGCTCGTGTCGTTATTTCGTGGTTTCTTTTCTCTTTTTTTTTTTTTTTTTCATTTGTTCTTTCAGTCGAAATTGCGCTGCAACAATGCCAGCATGCAGCGTGAGGAAGGGCGAGACATGAGATTAAAAA
>SRPT01000270.1:0-35540 GCA_018360205.1 Claviceps digitariae
CTAAACTAAGAACAGTTAGAAGTAGCTCGCCTGTACTGGTGCAGTTGTGGGTTCCGTGACCTCGTTGGCGCCTTGGGGCACCCAAAGGGATAACACTGACATTTGCGTCGTCACCGTGGCGTCCAAGTCGGACTCGGTCAGTCGCCAAAAGAACAAGCACAAGCACCAGACAAGCACAAGCCCAGTGACTCGTCCAACCATCGCAATTGTGAGAATACCAGCCCGTAGCAAGTAGTTTTAATTCCCGCCCGCTTCAAACGCTAAGCGGCAAAATATACTCCAAAAAACGCTCGAATTGTGAATTATCGTCCCATAGCAGGGTGCAGTAGCCTCCCTCCACTTGATCTCTCATCCCTCTGTTTGAGCGGCCGCCTTCTCTGCCGCAATCTTAGCCTCCATTTTCCTCCTTGCCGCCAAAATCATCTCGTCCCGTCTCCTCTGTAGAGTCGACTGCCTCTCTTCTCGATTGGAGCTCCATCCCTTGTCCTTCTTCTCTTCCTCATAAACGCCCGCGGCGATCTTACTCTTGAGGTTGTAACGCGTGATGAGATCCGGCTGTGATGGCTTGCTGGCCTGTCGAGCCGCAGAAGCTGTGCTTGCCCCGGAGGGAGATTGGCCTGGAGGCGGAGGAGGTTGGAATGTAATCGGAGGCTACAGTTGATTCAGAATTGTTAATAAAAGTAATGATGGAGGATCTTGAAATCCATGCAGCAGACGTGACAACGCGCCGTGTTGATGGAAAAAAAAAAGGGAAAAGGCAGGTGCCTCTAATCAACCTACCGTCTCCAAACGACCAGCCAAAATCCGCTCCGTTGTACTCTGCATATTGCCTCCATTGCGCTGCAAGTCCCACAGAACACTCCGTCGGTCCGTTTGAGGAAACATTTGTTGTATTCGCTCCACCGCTGCTTCTCGCGCTCTGCGAACATCCTCTGGTGACCTTGCGGGTACAGATCTCTGGGCTCCGGAAAAGAATAGATAACGTAGTAAAAGCCCACACAGAAGTACGATGCCTGCTAAATACGGCAATGAAATTTGTTCGTTGGCCATGTCTGGTTGAGCCGAGACTCCGGGGCGGTAAGGACGGTAAGGACGGTAAGAAGAAAGACTTGCTTGGACTCGTCGGGTCAATCAGGTTCAATTTCTAAGGCGACTCGACACGAGGACACGGGTCGTCCAACAATCTGGTCGAGCTGCCGGCACTGATGTGTTGGACTAGTAGAATGAAGGCGAATGCCGAATTGCGTTTTAATGGATGAATAGCAGAGTTGTGGCTGAACAGTTCAGTTTGTCGCGCGTCGCCGACGTGTGAAGTGAGACGTCGGATCGGAACCAGGAAGCCGGACTGGAACGTTCCAGACATTCTCAGCCGAAGCTTCAGCGGAGTACGGCAGGTGGAACCCCGGCTAATCATCTGGTCGCGGCTAACAAAGCTCCTAGCCTACTACTCTACTAGGTCTACTCTAGGTACAGTGGGTGTACTTACTATCCTCTTCAATCATGCGGCTACTGATGCAAACATTCAATAAAGAGACAGATTCGCGACAGAGCGCTCCGCCACGGTGAGAACCAATCGGCTTTGTATCTGCACGTGTTTATTGGTGTTCTGACATGGATAACCATCATTAATGCATGGGCTCCGGGATTCGTGTTGATGACCCTTTTCAAATCACAAATCAGTTCGCGTTGCCATATGCTGTCGACGGGGAGTGCATTGGCGCAAGATCATGGGGACTCGTTGTACTGCAAAAGCACAAGGAAATGCTTCAATCGCTGTATCATCTGAATAGTGATCTGCCCAACGTAACCTGACAGTGCAATCAAAAAGGCCCAGAACCTCCTGGTCAACAGAAAATGCCTATTTGTTGTCACAAGAAATAGTCGCCCCAGCCACTTGATGGTTGAACGCCGATTGGTCATTAGCATCAGATGATGAAGCCAAAATTAATCGCGTTACCATGGATCCTTTCCTGCCATTGCCCCGTTCTCCTGTCGCATCAGCATAGCATCATGGTACTGTTGATGATTGACCCTGCGTGGTGTTCAAGTCGCCGTAAAACAGCGTCAGTTCTCGCTGAAATCGAATCACGTTAGTGACCGAGCCAAAAAAAAAAAAGAAAGAAAGAAAAAAGGAAGAAAAAGAAGAAGAAGCGCCACTCTTCGATTGTCCTTACCCTTTCTTTTCGCCACTGTTCAGGGTCCCAAACAACATAAAACCCTCGCTCATGATTTGGACTCAAAATTTGTGGCGTCATGTGCTCATCCTTGGTCAGCCATACCTGGTGCCTCATGTGCCATCTCCAATTTCGGGAGTACCTGGCCATGTGGTTAGAGTTCGCCTATTCCAAAACATGCGGCGGGCAAGCAGTGCATCGGACAACGTACAATTCTTTGGCAGCGAGTTGCTGCTGGGCATCTAATGGGCAGCTGTAGAAGATCCAAAATAAGGTTTCTTCACTGAAATTCTGTATTTTACTCTCAATAGGCTGGACGTTGGTCACATTATAACACTCTGGCAAGCGGACTTTAGTAGCTGCCAGGGTTGGTCGTGGGGGCTTATCGTCGAAAATTGACTTTACTTGTGTCGTAAACATTCTGATACTGGATTAGCAAAGAAAAGGGGCGCATGATTTACGACCAGACAAAAGACTTACTCTTGTGAACTCATATCCAGTCCCATCGTGGTCGGATCCGTTCCTATTATCATTCCGTGATAGTCAGGGTTGTTGTTCATCAGCGTCCGTAATCCCTTAAGTCCGTATTTGTCGCTGTCGCTCATTCCGGGAAGAGGGTCGACTGCTTCTGGAGCTTGTGCCTCTTTTTCATCCCTTAGCTTCGCGGATAGATTCTCGTTTACTACCGCACCCGACGGATTTGAGCCTGGACCCCCCGCAATCCCAGACTTGACGCTCTCTCGCAACGAAGTTTTTTGCCT
The DNA here is from genome assembly GCA_018360205.1 of Claviceps digitariae. NCBI lineage: Eukaryota > Fungi > Ascomycota > Sordariomycetes > Hypocreales > Clavicipitaceae > Claviceps > Claviceps digitariae. The sequence continues at coordinate 2,936 of SRPT01000270.1, forward strand.
GCTGTCTTCGCCCGCGGCTGATCTTTTGGAGTCTTGTCCACGCGGCAACCCTAGTCAAGTTAGCTACACGAAATTTTTGAATCCAGCTGTGAGAAAGTCGCGGCGCACCAATACCGGGCGGTGACCGTGCGTCGTTGGCTCGGCTGTTGGCTGACAGCGCGTTAAGCAGACCATTGCCTCTGTGCAGACCCGAAGCCCCATGCTGCGATCCGTACCCTAACGACATCAGGTTTTGATTACGATCCGACCCAATCTCGCCATTACCACCTCTATTCAGAGGAGGAAACTCATCAGCAGTACTGGGCTGCCCTTGAGAGGCAGATAATAGATTTCCTTCATTTCCAAATCGGAATGAGCCTTGATTGTTAGCCATGCGAGAGGATCCGCCTCCAAACATGTCCTCTTGATTCCCTTGTTGAGACGAGACCGGTGTGCCTTGAGTTCTTTGGACAGGACCGCCGATGTTCCTAGATCCTGCGGAAGCCCACATAGACCCCGAGTTCGCGCTGTTTAGCTGAGAGTTGTTGGATAATGAAGGAAATTCCCTGAATACAAAAGGTTAGCGCATGTTCTCATTCGTCCCACAGACCGTACGATGAGAGGCTTTGATTCATGGTGGTAAGAAGAAAGAACCAGTAGACATTGGGTCACCAAGTTTACCCCTTGAGCGCAGCAGCATAATCGAGAGTTGACAACTTGGTAAATGATGACACAGGCAGGCCTGCCTCATCGGAGTTGCAACTCGCCATAGCTCCAAAAAAGAAAAAAAGATACTGAATAGATAGTAACAGAAAGAAAGGAAGCCAGGTGGGCTCATGGGTTGCAATGAAGTGGCAAACATCGAAAGGTGAAGTGAAAGTGATATGCAAAGATGCGGCAGGTACGTACGATAAATCCAATGGAGTGGCAGGTTGCGACCCGCTCAAACTTTGCGCAAAACTGACGTTTCCTCCCAATTGTCGGACTTGGTTTTGGAAACCAGCGCCTCCCATCGGAACATTGCCGCCAAACGCCCATCCCGATCCATTAGTTGTTGCTTCGAGGAGGGGAACGAAACCGGGTAACGTTAGCATATAAGCCCGAGTGGTCGAGGTTGGCGAAAGCGGTGCGGATTTGACATTTCATACCTAGTTTTCCATTCGGTATGCGACTTGAAACTGAGCGTCCAGGTTGCTGATTTTGTTGCTGGACCCCAAAATTCCCAGGCATGCCCCTCAAGGCTTGCGGCACTGGTCCTAGTGTACAGCAAATGCGTCAGCTCCAATTCACCGCAGTTCGTACATGCTCGGCGCTGGTCTTGAGAATCGAAAACTTCCTATTGGATTTGGTGTCGCTTTCTCGTCCAGACAACACAGCGCATACTGCAAGATCGATTCGACGACAAGCCTGCTTGTCACGCCGCTTGGCTTTTGTGATCGAAGAGTGTTTGGACGGGTCGGGAAGGCTGGCCACGCGCAATTGCGTTGAGGTATTCTCGCCCAACAAGGAGACTACTGAGTAATCTCACTGGCCAGCCAGCGAATGGCTTGACAATGGTAATGCCTGGCCAGTGGCAGCGCAGGCAGCAGACGACGCATATCCAATGTGAGATGGAGGACTCGGGCATGCCCTACCTGGCCGATTCATGATGTCTCTCAGTCGATGAGAAGCCGTTATGATGGATTGCGTCGACTGGGAACGCTGATATCTGGAGGAGGCAGGAGCGAGGCGTCGCTGGGTACGCAGTTCAGTCGTGGATTCTTCTCTCGTCGGTAGTATTAAAGCAAGATCTGGTGACCAGCTCTGTGTTGGCATCGACAACCCAAGGCAGGCTAACAAGGCTTAAACCATGAGATGCTGTCCGGATTCAAATGGGTCCGTGCCGAAAGTGGCATGGACCAATCATGCACCCCTTCCACCCACAGCTGGTGCCAAGGCTGAGGAGAAGTTCTTGCAGACCCGTAAATGATCAACGAGGTCACACCAGACAGCTTCACAGCTTGACAGCTCGGGGGAAAGAAAAATCCGTATTGGCGCGAAATGTAGCGGGCGCTCTTCCCAACGAATGTCTATTTGTTCAACCTCTGTTGTTTCTCTTGTTCTCTATCCTGCCACTTAACAGATGCTCTGGTTAAAACTTTGTACAAAATCCGCCTCTGAAAGATTCCTCCCTATGAAGATGATTTTCCCCTCTTCCGGCTGCGGCGCCTCTCCTGATTGGGGAGCATCGCTCAATTCAAAAACCTCTCGTACGCCCTGCAGCATCTTGGCCTTCCCGTCATTGAGTACAATACGACCCTTGGACCTGTGGATCTCGAAGTCATTCTCGCCGTTGTTTTCTGGAAGTTTATTATCCCAAAGCACCGACCGCAACCACTTGTCCACGTCGCTCAACTTGGAGGCATCGAGACGCGGCACGGGTATGCACATGGTCGAGATTGTCTGAATAGTGAGCTTGTGCTTTCTAGTAACTTGGCCGAAGCATGCCCGGAACTTGTACTCACAGGATCTAGATGACTGTGACCTTTTAAACGCTCATCTGCGTCGTTGAACTGGTCGTAGGCATGCAAATCAAGCAGGAAGCCCTCCAATTGAGGCACCACACTCTTTTCAGTGATGTGTAGCTTAGCTAGGCCATTGATGGACTGGATTCGGGCCCTGACTAGCTCTAGCTCGTCTTTTGACACAAGATCTGACTTGTTAATCACAACGACATCAGCGTGAGAAATCTGGACATGTGCTGTGGTCATAAGCGGCCCATGATCATCGTGGTCGTCGTGACCTGCAGCATTCCCAGCTGGTTCGTCCAAGCTTCGCAGCACATTCTTGGCATCGACCAAGGTGACTATACCGTCCAGGTATATGGTGCTTCCTAAGCCATCGTCGACCCAGAAAAGAGGTGCAATATTGCCTGGATCTGCAAGTCCCGTCGTTTCAAGCAAGATATAATCGAACGCGCCCTTCTTTTCCATCAAAGACTCAATGGCGTTGACGCCGGTATCCCTACCAAAGTTAGAACCAGAAAATAGTCTCGTGTTTTTTTTTTTTTTTTTTTTTTTTTTTTTTTTTGCGTGAATATTCAAGAGTCATTTACTTGACCGAACAGCATATACAGCCGTTGCCCACATCCAGCCATTCCTCAACTCTTTCGTCGCCTTGATTGACGGTAAGCGACTTTTCAATGTCCAGTGCTACTGAGGTTAGAATTGAGATTCATTGAGATGCGTGCCATCAGCCAGTTTTGACCTACAGTCTCCGAACTCTGGTTGGCAAGCGAGGCATCGTTTCGTTTGTCAGCAAAACCCTCCTTGAGATTAACAAAGCATGGAGTAAACAAGAACCAAGAGTCCATTCCGCCCACCAACCATTCATGATCACGGCAATCTTCTTGCCATGCTGAGCTGTGAGGATGTAATTCAACAGTGTTGTTTTCCCAGCACCCAAATACCCTACAGAGGAAAAGTTAGACTATCCTTTCATGTCCATCTTATTTTGGGGATTTAGAACACAAAATCAAAAAAGTACTACGAACCAGTCACAATTGTGATGGGAACTTTCACCATGGCTTCCTCAGTTTCCTCATGAACCTGAATCTGCCCCGCAGTGTCAACCAGTTCTGGAGGGGCATCGTCATCGAAGTCCATTGTCAGAAGGATGTCTGTGTTTTTGTTTTACTTCTCTCCTTGAAAGCGATAACAGGGGTTCGACGGCGGGCTTCAAAGAAAGTACGCGACAGGTTCACATGACTGTCAGATCTACCAAAGATTGCACTAAAGTTTAGGGGTCGACAACAAAGCAATGACGAAATAAGACGTTTTTCCCGACAGGGAGACCGAGACAGACGGACACTCGTAAAAAAAAAAAAAAACAGGAAAAAAGTGGATCGATATCGCAATCCATCCATACCGAGAGCTGTGCGGAAAAGGTACGCCCCACCAAGCCGCTTGTATCCACTTTCCTTTCCTTGACAAGATAAGCAGCAGGCAATAAGCAATCAGCAATAAGCAGTGCAGCCAGCCTTGTACCTCGCAAGTTCCCTTTTTGAATGCCAGGTGCAGGCAAAAAATACAGATGCGCCTATCACGGAGCTGGGCTTCTCTCTACGCAGCATCCCGCGTACGACCAAAGTCGCCTGGAGCTTATCCCAAACATCTCCACCAATCCCGCATATCAGATTCTGCCCTCTCGAGCAAACCCCAGTGATGGCTCTGGCTCCGAGCTCGCCTCGTCTGCCAAGTCCGCCTCCCCCAGCAGAAATTCAAATCAGTCCTAATTCACCCTCTGGCGGACCACCAGCAAGTCCTCATGCGACCATGATGGAGCAGTCAGTGTTGGATGGCAATTCCAAGCGCCGCATTCATCCAGGCACGAAAGCTGCCGATATGGCTGCCGGACCTCCTCTCGTGCCTCTCAACGAGGTAAGTCTGCGAATAGAATTCGTGTCACCTGGTTTCAGTAAATGGAAAGAGGAAGAGAAGCCAAAAAAGAAAGAAACGAAGAATGAAAAGAAAGAGAGAGAGAGAGAGAGAGAGAAAGGAGTTTGACAAAAATAAGAGAAGAAAAAAACCCCGTGCGGCGCAATATGATCGCACGCAGCTAATAAAATCTACTTTTTGCAGCTCGACTCGGCATTCCAGCTTCAGGAGCACCTCGCTGCTCTTCACTACCATCATACAAACTCCAAAAAGCAACCGATTACCCGCGACACTGCTGTCCAGATTGCCACACCACCCGCCGGCATCGATCGTACCATCTGGCTCTACGAGCTCTGTCGATTCCTCATATCCCAGTGCAACACCCTCATCGTGGGCTTCCTGTTCGATTCGCCTCCTTGTAGCGCCACGACTTGTCCCGAGATGCGCGCGTCAGAGTGGCAATTCCTTTGTGCCGTTCATGAGCAGCCCAAGAGCTGCTGCGCCATCGACTACTGCTGCCACACACTGGATTGGGCGGCCAACGTTGTGTCGGACCAGAAGCTGTTTCCCAGCAGATTTGCCGTTCTCAGCGACGCTCACAGTAAGAATGCGGGGGTTAAGAACCTTGTCAATGTCTTTAGAAGGCTTCATAGGATCTTTGCGCATGCCTGGTTCCAACATCGCAGTGTGTTTTGGTCCATAGAGAGCCAGAGCGGGCTGTACATTCTCTTCAAAACAGTGTGCGACCTGTATGATCTGCTACCGGCGGAGAACTACAAGCTCCCTCCGGAGGCAGAGGGGCTCGACGGAACACCAGCTGAACCAGAAGTGGTGGAAAAGCCTGCGCCGGTCATAATGAAGCCACCACCCCAGCAGCGGCAGAGTGTGCTGCCAGACGATGATAGCCTGCATCCTGGCGGTCGCACCAATACCCGGAGGCACATCAGGAGCAATCCATCGACGGGTAGTGCGGTGACAACAGTCATGGAGATAGACGAGGAGGACACAGAGAATATGTCCGGCAAGATGCGGGCCCTCCGTCTTGCAGGCCACCACCAGGAACCGGAGGTGGCGGAGGTGCCCGTCATTGTGGAGGAGCAGTCCACCGTGGCCGAGACGGTACCTCAAGACCCTGAGCATAGTGCCGCGACTTTTGATGAAGCTGAAGATCCTACCTCATCAGCGACGGAATCGGCAGATATAGCCTCAGATTCAGATTCAGTGGCAGATGTGACGGTGGTTGATCCCGCCGAATCAGTTGTCGCCAGAGACGAATCACTAAACACCACCACAACAATCCAGTCAGACGATGCGCAGCTAGAACCTCAACCGGCCGACGCCCCGGAAGCCCCCTCCGAGCCTGCAAAAGATCATCCCGAAGAGGAACGCCAAGACATTTCAGAGGCCAAGCCCGAAGACGACCCCGAAGACACATCAACGTCCAGCACCACCGGGAATGTAGACCCCTCGGATAAGGAGAATGGGACACAAACACATGACATCATCCAGACAAAGGATATGACCGGCGAGTCTGGTCAAGTCACGGACCCAGAGTGAAGTTTTTCTTGCCGTGATGTGACGGGATTGGTAACCAGAGGTGTACTAGACATCACCATCACCATCACCATCACCATTATTCATCATCTTCATCATCATCATCATCATTACTCATTCATGCAGTAACCCCCTTTCTGGTATTGTAATTGTAAGCAGCACACCCAATACCTCTGTACATAATCAATGGAAAACAACACAGCCTGGAGTAAATGTTTTTTCTACAGCTGCACTATTATATTTAATTCTTCATTCACATGTTTTGTTTTGTCCTTGCGCACCTGTTTCTGTTCGAGAAAGCGGCAGACATACCGTGTAAAACGACTCTTGTGGTCAAAATAGGGAAGGGGGTATAAATAAGTTAACTAGGTAATTAAAGGCCCGTTGTATCTATCAACGGGGTTTTGGGAGAATCCCATATACATATGTATGTTTCTTGTTTCAGTAGGGTGTATGTGTTATTTTTTATGTTTCTTAGAGTTTTTTTTTCTTTTTTTTATATCTCTTTATTATTTCTTTTCTTTCCCCCTTTTTCTTAATTTTTTTTTAAATTTTTTTTTTTTTTTTTTTTCTTTTTTTTTTATTTTCTTTTTTATTTTCTTTTTTTCTTTCTTTTTAAGGGGGCCCTATACACCCATATTTAGTATATTTTTTGTAGACCCAAGTCTGTCTTTTTCGTTTCTTTCGTATTTGGCTCGCCATCCACGTCGGCCAAGGTCGGTTTTGTCGATTGTTTTCGGCACCCAAGCCCTATGCCTATTCCGCTGGTCTTGGTGGCACTCGTTCAAGACGCAAAACCCCGCACTAACCTCCTCTCTCACCCCCACCGGGGTTCATCCTCCTTCCTCTTCCTGTTACATTTATCGCTCGTGTGACAGACCTTGGGCGGCGAACCCTTTGTGCTGTCTTTTCTCCCCTACTTCTTTTTGCAGGCATGTAGGTTAGGTGTAGTAAGGGTGCATATTCACGTCATTCAATAAACATCTTTCTGTGGCCGATTTCCACGACCTGCTTGCATGAGAGCCATCTCAGCTGATTCCAGTTTCGCAAATAAGTGTCGTACTTCACGGATGTTCTCATATTGCGCATTGACGGCTGCGGTATTTCTTTCATCGGCAAACGCTCGCACGGCTTGCAAAACAGGAGTCAGACCTTCATCGTTTGGTAGCCACCAGCGAGCGCAGGAAGGGTCCCGAAACAGTTGTGCCAATTTCATGCGTTGTGCAGTTGGGTATATAAAACTATTGGCACCGTTATATTTTAGAGATTAATTTCCACAAGTTGAAGAGGGTATGATAAAACTTACCCCAACGTGTCCAGTAATGCAAGTTTTCGACGAGCCCACATTTGGTGCTGGGAATCTCGGGGCAGGAAGAGAGACGCTAGAGAAACGCAGCATTGCAAAGGAATAAGCGCCCCCTTTGGCTTCAGAGGCCAGAATTCAACAGCTTCGAAATATTGACAAATGATGTAGGCATGTTTTGCCATTTCCATAAACACTTGCTCCGCGGGCGTATCTGAAGATTGTGATAAATGCATAATCATAATGGACTCCCACTCTGTGTTTATGAGTGTATTGGTGAAAAGAGGCCCTCTATAAAGTATACCGGGCATATAGGGATCCACAATGTCGTCCGGGTCGGCCATTGTTCTATAAGAAAAATCCGTGACAAGGTACTCCGGAAGTAAAAGAGCGGCGTCCCAAGTGGACTTCCACTCCAGTAACTTTTCGGTAATTCTCGAGTGCTCTTGCGCAAAGTCTTCGGCTTCAATCTGCCCGCGGCTGCCACGGGCATAAAGCATAGACATGTCGTATGATATGGCACGTAGTTCGGTGGAGCGAAGACTGATTTTGCTGTTCAGATCATCGGGGTTGGCTACCACGCGGGATCGGTGATAATTGTTCATTAGATGAAACCATTCCTTGGGCAGGTCCGTCGGAAACCCACCCATCAGCGCCACAAAGCAGTCATATCGGGTATACCAATCCAGGCAGGCTCTCCCAATCACGGTCTGCAGAATAGAGTCGGGGCTAAATATTTTGCGGATTACTTGAAAGGCCGCCTTTTGGTGACCCATGAGATTGGTCCAATCGCCAAAATATTCCTATTTGAAACGGGTCAGACAAAGTTCCATGGCTCTGGGTCGTCGCGAAGCAGAGAGACTTGCCTCAGTAGTCAATAGCTGGAGAATAGTGACCAGAGTCAACACATTATCCATTTGTTTTGTGTTGATGGAGTCTAAAAGTAATGTGACACTCCGATTGTAGTACTTCAAAAACTCTTGAAGCTTTCCGTTCGGGTTCCGTAATGTCAAGTGATAAGCAGAAAAGCCAACTACGGCATTGAGTAGAGGTTCGTGGTGCACTGCTAACGAAGGTAATATCCTGCCAAAGAAATTTTCTTCATCGTGTGAGATGCTATAATGAAGGCTAGTGATGTTCTCCACAAAGTAATTCAGATAGTGTTGATAATCTGGTGAAAGGTGTGACCAGTCGGCATATCCTTCGGTCGGAATACTCGGCTCGAGACATAGCGCTGGCGTCGAACTATGATCATTGGAAGTGAAAGGGCAAAACTTCATATTCGTGTTTTGTGATACACTGTCTGCGCTCTCATGTGTGGCAGAATCTTGATTAGGGGAGCCTCTATTCCGACATTCCGATATTTGACAGTCGGAGTTTCTGTCAGGCGATGATTCTACGGGCTCTTCTTCGTCCATGATCGTGTTCAGAGATTTTGTGTCTTGGTCGTCGTCGCCATTCTCGCCTTCATTGGATGATTTTGGGCTCGTCCTCTGCGGTGAGCTTCTTCCATCTTTTAACTTGGCGCTCTTTGAGGTCGGAGGGTCAGGATATACGCAATCTCGATTGCCTTTCTTGCAGCCTGTTCGAGGGAGTCAACACTCTTCAAGTTCCATGGCTTGTTCTCCCGAACAGAAAGCGGAATGATCAAGATGCGGTTGATTCGCGGGGGTTCTTACGTTCACATATTGGCCGGGTCTCATCGCACTGACAATTCGCAAGAGGAACAAAGGACTCCCGTCAGTGCTGCTCTCCTGTACCTCATAATGTTTGTTGGGTTGTGTTGATTCAATGAAGTACCTTGATCCGCCTGCTGCGGCACATGAAACACCCTGATCGAGTCCGCCGGTGCTTGACATGTTCGAATCCAAAGGAGGGTCCCGACATTGACTTTTTGCGAGCTTTGCCAGCATTGGAAATGTGAAGAGTGTGCTGATCCGGCAATGACCCCAAGTTTTGTAAGTAATGATAAGAATTCTTCTGCATTGCTGACCCCGGCACAGAAAAGGAATGGTTAGGAAGCGTTGAAATGCTCAACTCATCCGTCTTACTGGCTGGATAGCCTCCCACTCCTGACATAGATGTCAGAAAGTGGTGATAGTAGTCGTCCATGTCTTGCTTTTTTCCTTCTCGGAGAGAGGTTCTTTGAGCTATGCTGGTATATATGTCGATGATTGGAGCTAGTACCAGTACCAGGGTGGCTTTACCATACTCAATATGGAAAACGACGTGTTTCGCGGTCGAGGTGTGGGCATGGATAGATAGCCAATTTGTGCGGAGCCAGCTGTCGTTTGCTGCGCAGAATTCCGAGGAGATTCCACTCTTTCTCTGTCTTTCTTGGAGAGTTATTGGGGATCAGGGGACGTACTGGTTCCAACTGAGGGAAGTAGATTACTATGACAATTTCTTCTTCTTTTTTTCCTCTGGGCAAGAATCGCTGGTGGCTGAAGTCTTTGTGTCTCCTCTGAGCGGTCCTGATAGAGTTGATAGCCTCGGGTCTTCTCTGTCTGGCGTGCCGGAGGCAATTAGAAGCAGTGACTGGTCTGCTTCCCTACTGGGAATCGGAGAAGTCAAAGGCCACAGGCTGCTTGCTACCTTTGGTACAGACGACGGTAAAATCCCAACTTGATCTCAGCTGAGAAGGAAATGAGGCATCATACCCGGCCGTATGCCGCTTCTAGAACGTCCTTCAGGGTTGTCGGCGCGGAACCGCGGACAACAAGAGTGACAGGAGCTTGGGTCTGGAAAAAGAAGTCGAATCTCCACATGCGACTAGCAATTAGGAAGGTTGTTCAACCTTGTGGCAGAGAGGTTGGCACATTCAAAAGTGGATATGAACTTGGAGAAAGGCAAGGCTGTACCGTGCAAATAGGTCTGGTACGCCAAGCACGTCAGCGTCAGAATTGAGCCGTGCTTGAGAATAACATCAACCCCTGTGCACTAAACCGTCCGACCTTGTGGATGACGGACAGGGCAGGCGACGGGGAAACCACCCCCCTTGTAGCCAGTCTATGACTAAAAGTGCAAGAGGAAGGCAGTCTTTCCCATCACGGCGCTCGCCCGGGTCAATCAATACGGTCCTTGACTTGTTTCCAGTCTCCAGCAATCCCCTCCGTCTTGTAGGGTCTACTATCCATGTTGGGAACAAATAGCAGCTTCTCGCCCACCGTGGTACACAAGACTGAAGAGGAAACGAATCGCCAAGCAATGTCCCAGGAAAAAGCAAGAGATGGTCAACAACGGTGCCGGATGGAAGTTCACGAGCTAGTGATGCAATTACCACACAAGGCCAGCAAGTTGCGGGCGAGTTCCTTAGTACCTACCCCCCGGGGAGATGGGGAGATAAATGCCGTTGATGGATCTCGAACGGCCGCTTGCGGGTGGACGGAGACAAACCCAGGATTCCAGGAATTCAGGATAGACCAGCCCGGTGATGGGAACGGCGTTTACCGCCCGAGGCTCTGGTGAGTGAGCGTGTAGACGTGTATGTACTGTATATATGCACAATGTATGTATGTACAATGTACATGTGTGTACTGAGTTGCAGATGTCAATGTGAGGTCAGGTGCCTTTGTGGTGATTCCTAACCCCATGCTGCATAGAGTGCCGGAGGAGAAGGAGATGAAGCTCTGCCAACCCCGAACCCAGGAGGATGACGGTCGGTCTACTCGGACGGACATTGTACCAGGACTCTGTATCAGGCCAGACCCCCAGCAGACCAACGAACTAGACCTGCCAATGGATCGCCAATGGATTGCCAATGGATTGCCTGCCAATGGAATGCCAATGCGCATGCAGCACTCACTTGCTGAGTGGAGCCGACGTTGGGCGCCGTAAGGGAACATCGAAGTCAAATGGGCCGGACCTCTCGTTGCAATGTCGTCTCCAGCACTTACACCCGTTCCCTTCTCGAGTCGATTTGCCTGTGTAATGACAAGAGCTCCCATCCAGCTAGCCCGGGGACGGGTATGGCCAGAACCCGTGAGGACATCTCACTGCCTGTACATGTTGGTAAAAAAAAAAGGAGACGAGGCCTCGGGGGTGTCCGCGAGGAAAGAAATGCACTGTGACCAGGAAGGGACCTGCCAGGCTGCTCCACATGCCTCCTTGTCACCCTTTGGTGGAGACGTCTAGTTCAGGTTTTTGGCAAGACACTCTCGTGCTTTCTCAGGGCCCGTCCCGTCGGTCTGAAAATGCAAGACAGTGATGGTCATATTCCCCTGATGTATGTAGGTACTTACCTACCTAGTAGATACCAGGTAGGTAAGTAGGTACATATGTACATATGTATGTATGTATATGTAGTATGCACATAACACGCATATGTATACATACTGTACATAAATATGTATGTATGTATATGTACATATGTGTGTCTGTTGTTGCCCGTTGCATTGCGCATGCAGACGGTAAGGAGCATGTTTGTCTAAGTCGCTGTCATCGCATTCGCATTCGCATTTTTTTTTTTGGGTTGTTGCCACAACATGCTGGAGATGTGCGCGTGGTCTACAAAGGATTCGACACCGGCATCGTCAGTCATTTAAGCCGAAAACCGGGAATCCGAGGCTAAAAGCGACAGGGAATAGTAAAAATAGTCGAAGATCTTACCTGTAATGGGCTCAGTAGGCCGCGTTAGCCTCTGTCAAATTATCAGCAAGCTGCGCAATCCTCATGTGCATGCGCCAAACAGTGCTTCGGTCGACTCATCACTGAGATGGCAATATTATTCGCAATACCGGCGATGGAGTCTGGGAAAACAGTAACTTCGTCTTCTGGGCCACACCTGTCTGAGCGGGCCAGAAGAACTGGGCTAGAACGTCCAGGCATTGCAGTTGAGACTGGGGTAATAACACGGAGAGATAATGTCCCCAGCCCCTCATCCCTCATCCCTCATCCCTCATTCCTCATCCCTCATCCCTCGTCTCACGTCCCTCGTCCCTCGTCCTCATGTCCATCATCCGGCAGCGGTTGCACCGGCGGCGCCGCACAACCATCGATCTGACTTCATGTCCGAGGCGCACTTTTTTTTAAAGCGGTCCTTCATCTCACTTAGCATGCGCATCCCGGCGACCGCAAAAAGAAGAAGCAAGGGGCCCCCACCAAGAGGCACCAGACCACGAAGCTGAACGGGCCCTTCCGCCAGAACCTGTGTGCTTGCATCACGGCATCTGCACCTGCTCGCAGCTTTGCACGGAGAACTCCCCAGTCCATCCGTGATATTGCCACTTGGGTAAGGGCTCTTGTGTGCCGAAACGGATCGTCTTAGGCTTCGTTGCGCAGAAGCCTGAAGGATCCCGTTGTCTGATACTGATCAGGAAGCCCATACGGTCAAAGGATCAAGAGGTGGTTACAAGGTTGTCAGGTTGTCCAGGAACGCACCATTCTGCACTTTGGAGGAGGAGTTGACAGCATCCCTCAACTCCGTCCCCCGACCTTCTTCCCCAGCTTGCAAGCGTCTCCTCTCCCTTATCGAACTTATTTTAGACAGTCCGGCAGGACAGATATGCAGTCCGGCAGAGTGGACAGGCAAGCCCCGGCTTATACGATTTCGTAATCTAACGTCCATATTCGCGCCCTGCTGCGTTACCGTCTTCACTTGAGCAAGAGGTAATTGACCATTTACTGGCCGGCTGTTTTGACCTGCTTTCTGCGTAAGCAGTGTACATAATGTACTTACATACATATGTATGCCATTTGCGTAGCAGACTGATGTAGTAATCTCAAGCCGAATTTGCCTTCTTGGTAGGCACTCAGTCGCAATATGTTGTCATATGAATTCATCCAAGCATCTAAGCATTCATACTCTGTGCAAAACATTTATTAAGTTTGACCTCTTCCTGACAAACAGCGCCCGGTCGGCGATAATGTGGCAAGAGCCGGCCACTTCCATTTACATCCGATTCCGCCCTGGAATCAAGCGCTCCTTGTAAATCGGCATAATAGGAAACTCCATCTATCCAGGCTAACACGCAACCCAATAGGCAGCTTGGTATGGTTTGCTTTTGTTGAAGTTGTTGATGACCACGTTTGCGTATAATAATGGCAACAGTAATTGCATTTTCCAGTATCGTTCGAGTATAATGTACGTACATACATATGTATGTACCAACCTGGTAGGTAGCTAGGTACCTACTTACATACAGTGGGTGTATGTACATACACACATATGTATGTATATATGTGTGTAGCCCATTATATATTGTACATACCCTAGTACATAGTACGTAAAAAGAACTGTATGTTGCCCACTCCAGATCAAAACTTGCTCACAAGTTTGCAGGGTATTGGTTTGTTCGATAGAAAGGCGGACAACAATGAGAAGACGTATAATTACACAGCCGGTCCAGATTGTGGGACGCTTGCCGTTTCAAACTTGGCGCACTCGCACGCCATACATGGCCTTGGTTCAGATATCCACAACTCAAAGTGAAAGGAAGGAACAGGCGGCGATCTGCTAGAGCAGAATATTCAAGGCGAATCTTGATCTCTCCCATTGCTTGCTTGCCATTTGAATCTCTCAAAGTCTTCGGTTCGCTGCTCTTGGGCGGGATGGCGCATTGGCAAATGCCTACAGATTTGAGTATGTCCATATGTACAGACACCGATTATCTGGCACGCGCGCACCGGGATCCAGTGTGGGGATAAAGTGTCAACGGGCAATATGTACTTGCCATGATTCCATGAACCCTGGCTGTCTGGTCTGTGTTCAGCGGAGAGGCAGGCAGGCATATTAAAATGCGCGTTCGCTGTGTTCCGAGATCTTTAATCGTCAGGAAATCTCACGAGCTGAATCGGCATGGGCAGCGCAAACCCAAAGTAACGTGCCTCCCCAGCCCCGTGATATCCCAATTCTTAAGATAGTATGGTTCAGCGACAGTAAGACCCAGGATTACGTTGATCCTGACAGCATGTGCATGATGAACCTATTTCGGAACGACAGCGTTGAATCAGATCGTGATGAAATGTGTACTGCGCATTTTCCCGTAATAACTGGCTGACTGAATCTCTCCGTCCAGTCGACTCTTCAGGTCAACCTGTTCGAGCCATATCAAACCACAATGTGCGGGGATTTATCGTGCAGTGAAACTCGGGCGCTGAAGGCTACTATGTTGATATATTGAACGTTCTGCCACGCTCATTGGCGAAGCACTCAGGCACAGGAAACAATATACAAAAGAAGCTAGGCAATTTCTGTGCTGCCCCCGATGCTGTATTCTGCAAAATCCTGCAGGGCCTCGAGTGTGGAGTTAGACCCAAACCAAGACCGCCACTCCGTTTAGGTAGGGGTCTGGTTTTATTTCAGATGACGCTGACGTCAAGACGGGACGACGCCTCCGAGACACTTCCGCCCTCAAAAACAAAAGTTCATGTTGAAGAGTGTCTCAATTTGGTGAGTTTGTCGCGCTCCATGATTGCGAGAGAAGTATCAATTGGCGATGCCTCGGAATAACGAATAGCTCTCAGGCTAAATATTTGGGCCAATCTCACTTCTCACTTGAAATGAAAGAATAGACTGATTCTCTGGACTTGGCAAAGCTGTATCTCGCTAGTCGACCCTTTTCTTTTTTTTTTTTTTTTTAAAAAAAAAAAGCTCAAAAAAAAGTGGATGATAGCCAGGCGCCGATTTCAGTTTGCTCAGGGAAGCGGCAAGCAAAGCTAGTACGCGCCTCCACTTGCGTAATCAGGCGACGGACTGCTATTTTGGTCACAATGGTTGGTGTATTTGGACCTCCACGGTGAAAGTGGAATGGTGTCGGAGACTGAAGACTAAAAAAGCACCTGCCTGCTCCGCGTTCAAGATGGGCTGCTCGGGCAAATCTTCCGACTGGTCGAGATTTTCATTGTACACTCGGTACGTTGTTCTATCCGCAAGGTGGCCAATAGCTGGATCAAGAAGCGGAGAGCAGCCGTACGCCTGGCCAGAGTTAGTCATAAGCTTCTTGTGGTGCGTTTATTTATGCTTTCTTGCGGAGTAGCGGTGTGAAGGGGTAAAGTGGAACAGAGGTGGGAACGTTGACGGGATATGTCATGAAGAAGAACAACGGGGATGAGAAAGGAGTGGACAGGCTGGACTTGCGATCGATTGTTTGCTCGGGAAATGCAAAAAGCCAGTCACGATGTTGGATTGGCAAGTACCAATCGCTCCTGCTCCTGCCTCTTCCGCCTGCATCCACCTCAATACTTCCTTGGCCAGTACGTTTACGTACCTTCTGTCTGGTAAGTTGACTTACCTTTCTGAGAAGATACCTACATACCTAGGTAGGTACCTAAGTACATAGATGCCTACACCTACAGGTACGTGTCTATCTAGGTACCTACTTGTAGTAGATAAGTAGTAGGCAGGTACCTAGTAGGTAAGTCCTTCCTGGTAGTAGGTTTTAGGCAGGTACTTAGACATGCTGCACAGTGTCTTTTCAAGAGTTAGGATGGACACTCGCCTAAAAACAAAACTGCGACTCGCAATGCTCTCTGCTACCTCCTTGTGCGGCTTCGTCTTCTAATGTTTGGACCTCAACGGGGTTTTTTAAAGTTTGACTGTGCCGAATTCCCGGGAACCCAGTAAAAGCGGGTGATGCTTCCGTCGACCTCGGAACTTGAGTGCCTAGGTACAGGTACTGACTGTCCTACGCACCAAGTACCGCATTTGATCACCGTTACCCTATAGAACAACAGCTTTTGGGTTGGTTGCGTCATCCCACTCTGAATGGGGGTGTCGATGGAGGGACGACGAGGAATACTATTCTTTCATCTGGCATTCGCCAGTACATCAATCGATTCGAAGCTAAAATCCGCTGTTGCTCCGGGGATCTCCAAAGTCGTCCGAAGGGGTTCGGAAACCCTTGCAATACACATCCTAGAGACCGGTTGAAACCCGTTTCATGTCATCACATGTCGCCAATCGTACCTTGACAAACACTTTCAAGCATCTAGTCAGCCATCATTTGCTACTCCACAAAGACGGCCATTTTGACGACGTGCTATTAATTTGGGATTCGCGAGTATAAGGACTTGTAGGCCGGCCGACCACTCGAAGCGCAGGAGTGACAAGATGACAGACAGCTCGGCACTTGGCTCGGAGCCCATCCGCCGGCTCGACTATGCCGCAGTGTTTCTAATGGTCGTCACAATCATGGTGTTTGTGGTGCCGATCCTCCTGATATTCCCGCCCATGCCGGTAGAGCCGGACGATGCATTACGGCAGACACACAGTAAACTCGGACGGCCGTCACGCCACAACAACCCGCAGTATCATCACATGTCAGACCAACAGCCACAGAAAGTAACGAGGCCTACCATCAAGAGTCTCTTCGTCTATCCAATCAAGTCGTGCAGAGGAATCGAGTTGAACAGAAGTAAAGTACTGCCGACGGGACTGGAGTATGATCGGCTGTTCATGTTTGCTCAGCTGAAACCGACAGCAGCACATTCAACAGACCAAGCAGAACAGAGTCAGTCATGGGAATTCCTGTCTCAAAGGCAACTGCCGCTCCTCGCCAACGTCAAGGTTGATGTGTGGCTTCCAGATGCATCAAAGAAGAGTCGACAGCTGGGCCACCTGGATGGGAAATTTCTTCTTGTCAGATTTCCATGGCAACCCCCAGGATGGAGAGGCATCATACACTTCCTCGCCACAAAGTTCAGTCGGGGCTGGAGAGCAGTTCCAGAGAAGCAGTTCCTCCTGCCATTGGAATTCCCGTCCCAGACAGAGATCGAAGCGCGGTCGTACGACTTCGCCGACGTCAAAATCTGGGTAGATGTTACTCGAGCACTTAATATGTCCAAGGATTTGCCTCCACAGCTCGCCATGTATCTGGGTGCCAAGCATCAGCTGGCGCTATTTCGTTCTGATCCGTCAAGTAGACGACAGGTTTTCCGCTGTGCTCCTCGAAAAGAAACCCTGGGATACCAACCAGTGGTAGATTTTCATGACGCTGTAAGTGCTGTGCCTTGCCCCATTATCAAAAGAAAAAGTGTACATACGTGTATATAATTAATGCCGAGTTCAGTTCCCAATCCACCTGCTGAATCTGTCAAGCATCCAAGCTCTAGAGTCTCTTATACAGAAAGATGAAAGTATACGGACCCTAGATGCGCGTCGTTTTCGTGGAAACATTATTGGTCCGTGTTTTTTTGCGCTCCCATACCGATGTCTCTTCTTAGCACTGACCTGTGTGTGAGTGGCTGGCTGCTAGTTTCCGGGGCCCAAGAATACGACGAAGACGAGTGGAAGTCGGTTCGGTTTCGCTCTTCAAGTACGCAGAAGGAAGGCAGCGTGTTTGACGTCTCCTGTCGCACCGTGAGGTAAAGAAACATCCCGAGCCAAAAGTCCCTGTTCTTCGAAGAGAGAGGACGACAACAAGTTGACCGTCAAAATCCAGGTGCAAGATGCCAAATGTCGATCCGGCAACAGGCGTTCGTCACAGCGTGGAGCCGGACCGTTCTCTGCGCAAATACAGGGATATTGACGACGGTGCTCCCAGGATGGGATGTCTGGGCATGCAGCTCTGCCCTATGTTTCCCGGTGCAAGCACTGCCGCGCAGCTGGAGTCGTATGTGGAAGTCGGGATGCGGGTCGAGGTTCTCAAACGAGGACTACATAAATACCTCAAACAGAGCGCATGACGGCATGGTGCAGCGATTGAAATGCTACGTAGCACAAGCCACGCATGCCGTGGTTGAATTATTGTCATAAATCTCATATAGAATACATACATTACGTCACCTTGCATAACAGGTAAAATTCCTGTCCGCTCGTCATATCATACGCCGCTCTCCATCCATGACTAATCAATCATCCAGAATATGTACAACATCTCCTTGCTTGACCTTCTCCTTCGCTCTCAAATATATTGATTTTTACTTCATGTCGGCTGGTGTCAGTGCTTGGACCATGCTGGTGCCTTCGCTAAAGCGTGTCTTGAAGATTCTGTTCGCATTTTGGAACATGCCATCTTTCAAACTGACAACAATGAATTGTGAGCCCTTGAAACGCGTCTTGATGAGACGACCAATATTTTGTGTGTGTGAAAGATCGAGAGCCGCATCAACTTCGTCCAGAATATACATTGGCGCAGGCTTGAATTGTAAAAGGGCCATGATGAGAGACAAAGCAACAAGTGATCTATGAGCGTGTCAGCATAGCTCCTTGTATCTAGTAAATCGGGATGTCCATCTGTACCTTTGACCACCACTTAGCTCCGTCAAGCTTTGCTTCCACACTTTGCCAAGACACACTTTGACCTCAAGGCCGTCGCTAATTGTTTTACCTTCGGGAGGGTCAAGCTTGGCAAAACTGCCGCCTGGAAGCAATTCTGAGAAGATGTGACCAAAATCATGATTCACCTTCTCCCAGGTTTCACGCAATGCCTTTTTCTTGTAGTCATCCAAGCTGACAATGGTCTCCTCAATCTTCCGTTTATCACGAATGACTGTTTTAATCATATGTTTCAGCGTCACTTCCTTCTTCTCCACACTGTCAATCATGTTCATGACCTTTGGATTGATTTTTTTCTTCATGCCTTGGAATCGGTCTGTCAAGTTTCGAAGCGTGGACTTGCACTCGCTGATGTTTTGACCCTGGAAATCATAAGGCGTACCGCTGCGGCCGAATTTGTCCTTTTCTTCCTGAATCCATTCGTGCTCCGACTCCAAATGAGCGACGTTGTCCGCAGAACCTTGCTGTTCTTTGTGGAAGCGTTCGACCTGGTGACCCAATTTCTGCATCTCTAGGCTTTCCTCGGTGATGCGAGCATTCTTTGATCTTGTGGCTTCCTCGAGAGCTCGCAGCTCGTCATCGAACAAATTCAGCTTGGCCTTTTCATCGTCCAACTGAGACTGGACGGCGTTGTGAGTATCGACTAGTGCGCTTTGCTCCTTGGTCAGACCATCAACATCTTGTAGAGCAGTCTTGATACCCAGCTCGGCTTCTTGAAGTTGTTCCCGAGCGGCGGACAAGTCTGTGCCTACTTGCTCCAAATCTAACTGCGCAGTTTGGAGTTCCTTCTGCAGACTTTTGACTGCCGACGAGCTCTTCTCGAGACTTTCGCGCAGCTGATCTAATGATTTTTGCAGTTCGATAAGCTTCGCGTCCTTATTAGTATCAAAATCTTTCATGTCTTTCTCAATCCGTTTCACGTCTGCACTAGCTTCTAGCTGACGTGACTTCGCTTCAGTGATGCTGCTCTGTAGTTCAGTGATGCTATTCTTCATGTTTTCGACTTCTAAGATGATGGACGATGAAGAGTTGCCGCTAATCTGGTCCTCGGCCAGCTTGATTTCATGGCTTTTCAAGTCCAAATCTTGCTTGAGACGACGACCTTGGTCGAGTTTTGATTTCTCCTGGTGAATCTTTGCTTGAATGTCTCTCAGAGACTCCTCCGCTTCCTTCAGCTGGCGGGAGAGATCATTCAACTTCTGTAGCGTCACTAATACACCACTAGAGTTTGGTGCGCTGCCTCCTGAAAGTGTTCCAGAGGGGTCATAGGCATCGCCCTCCAAAGTGATGCTTCGCATTCTGACGTTGGGGTCAAAAGTAACGCGCTTTGCGGTCTCCGCATCGGCACATATCAAAGTGTTACCAAAGACATACTCCATTGCAGCTGATATTTCTTCGTCATATCCGACTAGAGAGAGCGCCAGATCAACCTTTCCAGGAGCAATGCTCTGCGCTGTTGCAATTGTCTGTGCCGAAGCTTTGAAAGCGGCGATCTTGTTGAGAGGGATAATCGTGACTCGTTTGCGGAGCTTGCCCTTCTGAAGTAGTTGGGTGCCTGTTACTTCCGAGTCAACCACAACGTTATACAGTCGACCACCAGCGCAAATTTCAAGCGCTGTGCCGGCTCGGGTATGATCTTTATCGAGAGTGAATAATTGAGCGACAAGACCCTTGACCTTCGTCCTATCAAAACCGGGTGTGGGATCCGCGTAGTTGAAGTCTATGTTGGCCACCTGTCGCTTCAGTTTGTCCGAGTCCTGACGCAGTGTTCTCACAGCCTGCTGCAGCTGAGATTCTTGCTTGTACATCTGTTCTTCCTGACCTGGTTCAAAACCCAGCTTACCAAGTTCTTTCTCTAGTTGTCTTGTTTGAGTTTTCAGTCCATCGAGATCTCGTAGAAGGTCTGCATTTTGCGCCTTTGCTTTTTTGGCGCGAGGTTCCTCTTCCTTTAGCCGGCTCTGGAGATGAGTTATCTTAATTCTGGCTTGTTCTTGCTCAGTAGCCGCGGCCGTAGCTCGATTCTTCGCATCCTGGAGCTGACCCTGGTACCCATTCTCTTGCCCGTCCTTGGAGGCAACACCTGTCTGAAGAGTCTGTAAAAGCTCTTCCTTTGACTCTACCTCCTGAGTTTGCTTGACGAGATCTTCTTTTGCCTTGTCGTAACAAGCTTTGGCATCATCAAAAGCTGCGCTTTTTTCTTTAAACAATGCTTCTAGCTCTGAAACGGATTTCTCTACTAAATTCCTTTTCTCTTTCTCCTCTACTAACGCAGTCTTCTTCAAGTCCAAAATTGTCGCAAGTCGAACCAGTTCGTTGGCGTGTCTCTTGACAGTTTCTTCAAGTGCTTGAGCTTTGCCACCTTTTTTGACCTCTTTATCGCGCTGAGCTCTCACTTTTTTCACGTCCTCTTCGAGATGGGATAATTCGCTCTTGAGACGATTTGCTGAATGCTCAAGAGATTTAAGTCGTTGTTTTTTGCTCTCCAGATCAGCAGCTGATTGCTTTAGCTTTTCTTGGCATCTGATGTAGTCATATGCGACCACCACTCGTGTTAGCCTCTCAAGGTCGTTTTGAGTCTGCTGGAAGTCTAAGAAAGCTCGTTTCTCGGTGCGAAGCTTGTCCAACTTGGGTTCGATCTCATCTTTGAGCAACTCCCGCAGCTCCTGAAGCTTCAACTCTTTTTTCCCCATGGTCTTTAGGGCTTTGTCGCGGCGGTCCTCAAACATCCTGGTTCCAGCTGCTTCTTCAATCATGGCAAGAATTTCTACTGCCTTCATGTTCAGCACCTTGGTGATTCGGCCTTGCATGATCAGGAAATTGGGGTTATTGATATTGAGCTGAACGGATTGAAACAAATTTTGGACTGTTTGCTGCTGAGCACGATGGCCGTTTATGAGGTATTTTGAGGTTCCGCCCAGAACAATTTGACGTGTTACGCTTATTGACGAATATTCTTCGAAGCCAATCGGTGACTTTTTGGTATCTCTGTTGTCGAAAACGATCGTCACGCTAGCCTTGGTAACACCGGCTTGCCCGCGCTTGTAAATCAGATCCTAATCTGCAATTAGTATTAAATAAGGCATGGTCACATTATTGACAAGCCTACCTGGAGATTCTGTGCTCGCACCGTTGACATGTTGGTAATACCCAACACGAAACAGATAGCATCCAGAATGTTTGATTTACCACTGCCATTAAGGCCCGTGATGGAGTTGAAGCTTTCATCCCTGTTCGTACAGGTTAGAATTTTGACTGGAGGCTGTGTTTGGGTTCGTGACTGATGTTTACCATCCTGATATGACCGTTCTCACAGCATACGACTTGAAGCCCTGCAGACAAGATTTTAGTAAAAGAGACTGAATCAACGCATGGCCGCGGACGTACGTCAATGATGACCTCTATCACTCTCATAATGTCGCAGTCCCTTTGCGACCGTGGTGCAAATACTGAGCAATTGCGCCGTGACAAACAAGACTGGGCTTCGGCATCCCACCTTTACGCGCCCAACAGTGCGTGCAAGTAAACAATGCGTGTTTAGTTTCTGATAAGGAGCTTATCGGCACGTGCACCGCCGCCATACCGTTTTGGCAACGTCCAACCCCATGTCCAGCAGAGCCGACGCGACTGAGTGCGGGCGAATCGTGCGCTAATCCGATTTGGGGTCGATCAAAACAACAATTACCTGGAATAAGGTCTCAAGAGCATCAAGGGCTCTCCACACCAGCAGCGTTGACAGATTGACGAATTGACGGATTGACAAGACCTTGGACAAAAACTCTCACTCTAGCCGTTCAGGCCGTCCTACATATCCTTATAAAACCAGCAGTTACTTTCACAAACGACCCTCGTACGCGACACGAAGCGACTCGACTCGATACACCGCTCGCCTCCCTTGGCGTCGGTAGCTGACTATGGCTGCGATGAGAGCACCGCGTGTGCAGGTCGGATCTACAGCATGGATTACCGAAGAGCGAAATGCAGCGCTTCAAATCGCTCAATCCGAGGTTGAAGAGTTCTCTTATTCAGCGAGAAATGAGCTTGACTGGTTGAACGAGCACATGGCCGGTATATTCAACGAAAATGAAACGTACGCGTGGTTCACTGGGCTCTCGCAGTGCATAACGTCACCGCTGACAAGCTGTACAGGAACTTCGCAGAAGCCTTTAAGACTCCAGGAAGGCTCCGTGGGAAGGCCTCCAGGACGGCCAAAACACAAAATCCCTTAGAAACACGAGTGGTAGGTTGAGTTGAATATTGATTGTGCCGTGTGCTCAGCAACACTGACTCTTGCAAAGCCCCTATCCGAGGTTTTCTCTGCGACTCCACACGGGGCGTCTAGCCCGAACAATCGGATTCAATCGACGAGACAGAATGATCACGCTGCTCGAGGCTCGCCAAGTGTGCGACCCTCTGCCGCTTCTCTGAACCTTTTCCCCCCCAAACAGGTGAACCAGGGCGTACAGGATTCCGGCTATTTTGGTAGTCAGGACGTTGCGCCCTTGACTATTCACATGGACACCGATTCTGAAGATGCACATGTCTCGCCTCGTTCAAGCTCGAGATTTACAACCGCAGTTTCTCTGGAAACCGGGTCAAAGTGTGCCGTTGTCACCGCTGACACCCCGGAAAAGATGTCTGAGGCGGCCGAAGAGAATCAAACATGGCGAGCTTCGGCTGAAAAATCCGAGAAGTCTGCAGCAGAGACAGGATCTAAACTTGAAAACGATTCATCTGATTCCGTGGACGACGCGTCGCCGGAGAGACAGTTGAGCCGCGAGGCAAAGCAGACTATTGACTATGCCGACGATGGTCGATCAGCTTCAGAGAGTTCGAGTCCAATTCGTCCAATTGTTCGGAAAAGCAGCCTGAACTTTGCGTCTTTGCCTGCCAGGGAGCCTCTCACAGCCGGTAAGAGCAGCGGGGCTAGGATCTCTCGAACGAGCCATTTGGAAAACATTCGGACAAGCTATTACAATAGGCCGACGGGCGGCAAAAGTCTCGGAGGCACACTTGCGAAGATTGATCGTGGAGACACCCCGGAAGCTGATATGGACGTGGACAACGCGACTGACGCCCAAGCCTCGAAAGGTGAAGATCCCCAAACATATACAAAAAGACTTCAAGACCAGATCAACCAACTTGGCCAATCACAGTCCAAACATGGGCAGTTTTTGCAACAGAACAAGACACCCGCGCCGAAAGTTGCTTCTCCTCTTCCGTTGAATACGCTACAATCTACACCAGGGGCATTTCCTGATGATGATGACGACGATTGGATTGAACCACCGGCAACCGTCTCTGCGGCAAACGAAGAGCGGCCGACCCTACCAAAAAGCCATTCTGCGGATGTAATGGAAGGTATCCAGGGCAAAAGAACCATTGGTGAGCCCGATTTTGCCGTCTCTGATGACGAGAGTCTGGATGAGTCGCAAATAGAGGAACAGAACAAATACACACATGACAAAGCTGCTTCCAGCCACATAAAGTCTGCTTCTGTGCCAGTCATTGCAAATGTTGGCACGACAGTGGGAGAATTGCACGGCCTTAAAAGGGTAGCATCGGCATCGAATCCGAGTCTTTTAACTGTGGCCGAATCAGGTGGTTTCGGTACTCCTTCGAAGTCGCATTCTCGCAGCTTTCGGGAAAGTCCGCTCAAACAGGTCAAAAATAAACTCTCATCCATTCTGAAAAGCTCCAGAGGATTACTGGCGAGCAGTGCTGCTATCAGCGCCGAAGGAAAGTTGCTGGCATCACCATCTTCGACTCGGCTTGGCTTGAATACCTTCATGTCGTCCGAGTCTGTTGCTAGTCTGGCCAAGATTGGACCGCAAAGCTCAACTGGCCAGCCTGAGGCAAGTCCCACACGACCAACGCGCCGCACGAGAGCTTCTGCGGAGAGGGAAGAAAAGAAACGGGAGAGGGAAGCAAAACGACTTGAAGAGCAGAATCTGAGGTTAGAAAAGGCTCGACAAAAAGAGCAGGAGAAGGCTCATGTTTTCAGTAAAGAACAGGAAAGGGTTGCTGATATGGAAAAGCAAATCGCTGCCAAGAAGGATGAGCGACGGACTCCAGAAGGGGAGCCATCAAAGCTCCCGAAATCCGGCCACAGAAATATGAAAGCTATGGAGGACGATACCCAGTCTGTGGACAAGGATGTTGATATGGATGACGCCCCCATGGCGCCCCATTCATCAATCACACGTTCTCTTGGCCCAGCTCATGCTACTCGCAACAAAGAGTTGAAGCGCCCAGCAAAACCAACCAGAGAAACACAGACCAGGCCGAAGCAAGCTCCAACAGTCATTAGAGTCAACACAGGATCTCAGCATTCCCAGTACAGACTCTCTACTGCGCAGCCCGATACCTCCAATCATACCACCGCCCAAACACATCAACTTGTCAGCAAAGCGAGCAAAGCCTCCTTGCAAAACAAGCCATCAACTCAGAGCTTGAGGGGCGCTGCAGCCAGTCGGGCCAAGACACAGGAACTTGCTTCAAGAAAGAAAGAGCAGGAAGAGCGAGAGGCTCAAAGACGGCGTGACGCAAAAGCGGAAATGGAACGGAAAAAGGCCATAGCGCAGGAGGAGCAGCGCAGACAGGAACAATATAAGCGACAAGAGGTGGATCGCCAGCGACAGCAGCAGCAAGAGCTGACCGCATCACAGTCATCACAGTCACAGGCCAAGAATAGTGCGCAAAGGAAAGCGGCAATCGAAAAGGCAAAGCAAACCAGGGCACCACCCCCCGCCATACGTTCGCAACCCAACGGGCCTCCAGATTTCTCCATGTCTCAAGAGAAGCAGGCCGCTGGACGGCCGTCTCGAATGACTTCAAATACTCCGTGGAGTCAAGAGGAGACAAATCGGCCAGTCAACACAGTTCTTTCTAATGCCAGCAAAGCAAGTGCCAAAAGAGCTCTCCCCCATGAAAAGGGAGATGACGGCCAAACCAAGCACTCCCAATCTCGAGGTGGCCCAACGTATCAAGCCAACGACGCCAAGCGACGTAGAACGAGTGAGAACTTTGATGAAGATGCCGATGCGTCAACACAACGAAACATCAGAGGGCCACCTGTCAGACCATCGGCCGGGTTCAAAAAGGTATGTCGTCACAGGATCCTTTTTGTCGTTGATACATTTTTGTGGCTAATATGAGTTTCCAGGAAATGCCAGCCAAGTCTGTCTTCCAGAACGCTTATGCGAATGCTCCTCCAAGCGGTGCGCCCAATCTGTTCAAAGCTACGCTCAGCTCGCAACACGTCAGCCAAATGAAGGCGGCTCATCCGCTTGAGTTGGCACAGATCTCCAAGGGCGCTATTCCATTCCAGCCAACGCCGAATGCTGCCGGACCGGCTTATAAGACACCAGCACGATCTGGCCCCGCTACTGGTGCGAAATCTGCCGCCAAGTCTGGAACCCGGTCTTCGCCCAGATTCCAGAATGGTGAGGCTATTGAGCTTCCCGAGATCCAAACAGACGACGATAGTGAGGATGACGAGTCGCACGGCGTAATAGTGGCACCCTGGGCAGATTCGCCAGATCTAAGGAAGGCCTTGGTGCGCCAAGAGACCATGGATCCTTCCCAAATTTTCGGACCGCCAGCGCCACTGAACATGGAGGAGGTTTTCAACAAGAGCAAGGACAGGTTCCATAAATTCCGTGCCAGAACCTCTAGTGCTAACTGGAGCGGAGCCGATCGACTGACGGAAGAAGATATACGAAAAGACCTGATCGCCCGTGACAAGCTTCGGCGAGACGGAGGGTGGTCGTATGAAATGAGCAAGGACATGCTCTAAGCAAAGTCGACTGGATGAGCGATTAGACATCAGTTGCCCATTTTCCCCGTTTTGAAACCGGGCCGGAGAAGCATTAATTAGCTCGAGACTAAAAGAAGTCTCAAGGCGTGAATTGGATTTGTGTTGGATTGCATGACATTAAACTGGATCAAGGCGAACAGTTGTAAGAAAGGACGGGTTCCGCAAGTCGGCGTCGGGTATTGATAATGTAAAATAAAAACATGGACTGGACTGTTATGATTATTACTTCATGCTCATCACCTGGAATGGAATATGTATCGAGGTGATTGATTCTTCAACCCGCTTGACATGGGATTCCAAATAATATTGTTCACCCCTCGTGATGAATCTGTGTCATTCAAAAGTTGTTTACAGTATGCCAGCACGTAAATTTCCATCGCAGACCGAACATGAACCGCGAGAGTTGAATCAATCTAGCAAGGTCACTATCCACGTAGTCTAATGGGAGCAGTATGTTTAGATGTTTTCTTTTGGTCTGTGCCGTGATTCGCTGCCTAAATGGATGCTTGATAAGAGCTTAAAATGTGCAGATTGTCTTTCTTTTTCTTCTTCTTTTTTTTTTCTCTACCTCCCCCCCACCTCCCTCCGTAGTATGCATTTCGCACTCGCCTTCTGCCATTAAGGCTAATAGTGTAGAAATAATCACAGTGTGCGTACCTTTAAATCCGCACACTTTCTCACGCGACACCAGACGGAGCGGCAGAATTTATTTACCTGATTGGTTGCTCTGCATACAACCCCATAAAAAAAGAGCCGATAACACTTGAATGACTGATAGTGCTTGTGACTGCACTCTGATTGGGCGAACGCGAAGGCGGGAAAAAAATTCTCGAGCCTGCCTGTTGTCCCTGAGTGTCTTGAGTCGTCAGGGTCTCCTTCATTCTCATCCACATTTTCATCGCGTTTTCCCTCCACCCGTCCTCTTGTTTTTTTCAACCCCAACGGAGATCAGGAGAGCCATTCATTTCTCAAAGCACCCCTATTGCACTGAGAGATCATCTCCGACATGTTTAGGCAAGGCTTTCGACGCTGTGCCAATTTGGCCAGCGCTGCCGCGCCGTTCGCGGTCGTCCGCAATCGAGCTGCTCTCGCTGCCACTCCGCGGACGGTTTTGTCCATCTCAAGACCTGTCACAGGTTTCAAGAGCATCATAAATGCATCCAGGAACTACAGTTCCGAGGCGACTGCTGTTGATGCTAAAGTTCTTGAATCAGCAGCGGCCAATGGAGAGGTTGTCAACTTCGCAGATTTGAGCCAGCGCGGCGTGCATCAAAATCTCCTGAATCCCATCGTCAAAGACATGAAATATGTTAGCATGACACCCGTGCAAGCGAAGACAATCAATCCCGCTCTCAAGGGAACCGATATGTAAGATAATAGCTGATTTTTCATCATT
The DNA here is from genome assembly GCA_018360205.1 of Claviceps digitariae. NCBI lineage: Eukaryota > Fungi > Ascomycota > Sordariomycetes > Hypocreales > Clavicipitaceae > Claviceps > Claviceps digitariae. Next base: position 30,614 of record SRPT01000270.1, read on the forward strand.
ACTGTGTTCAAAAATTTCTAATTCGCCGTAGTGTCGCCCAAGCCAAGACTGGTACCGGCAAGACCATTGCTTTTCTGCTCCCTCTGTTACAGCGCATGATTGGAGAAGATCCTTCTCTTGCTTCGAAACGCGCTTCACGAAATGCCCGATCAGATGATGTGCGCGGCATTGTTCTCTCCCCAACTCGAGAACTAGCCGAGCAGATTGCTGAGGAGGCCCGCCGTCTCACAAAGTACACTGGTCTTGTGGTGCAGTCAGCTGTGGGAGGCACTCAGAAGTCTGCCATGCTGCGCAAGACCCAGCGTGAAGGATGTCATCTCCTAGTAGCCACGCCAGGACGCTTGTTGGATCTCTTGGAGGATCAGCGGAGTGGCATCGAGGCGCCTAACCTGGCAGCCTTGGTTTTAGATGAGGCGGATCGCATGCTTGACGTTGGCTTTGAGAGAGAGTTGAATGACATCATCAGCTTTCTACCAAAACAAGGTGAAAAAACTAGGCAAACAATGCTGGTTTCTGCTACGATACCAGATAACGTCATTCGATTGGCCCGATCTATGGTCCGTGCCAACGATTTTGAGTTCGTTCAGACGATTTCCGAGAATGAGACTCTTACCCACGACCGAATTCCTCAGCACCTTGTTGCTCTTTCATCATGGAATAATGTTTTTCCTAGCTTGTTTGAGCTTATTGATCGTGAAACCGCTAAAGCAGACGCAGACAAAAGCCTGCCACCATTCAAGGCTATCGTGTACTTTAATACCACTGCACTTGTTGAATTGGCTGGAGAATTGGGCTATCAACGACGAAGGGTGGGAGCGATGAAGGTTCCCACGTTTTCTATTCAGTCTCAGCTTTCCCAGCAAGCTCGAACGAGAGCAGCAGATAAATTCCGTCTTGCAACATCTGGAATTCTATTCTCATCTGATGTCACCGCCCGTGGTATGGATTTTCCCAACGTCACGCACGTTATTCAGATCGACACACCTCGGGACCGAGAGTCTTATATTCATAGACTGGGACGTACCGGCCGACAGAACAAGGGCGGTGAAGGGTGGTTGTTCTTGCCATCCACCTCTATGAGTTCGGCCCGAAAGCAGCTTCGAGGTCTTCCCCTGAAGCCGAATCAGACTCTCGAAAATTCCAGCACCGTGATCGAGGCCAATTCCAGTACCCAGCCCAAATATCACAAAGAGACCTTGGATTTGTGTCAAACCCTTCCCAGACAGATGCTCCACGCTGCTTATACTTCCATCTTTGGCTGTTCAACCGCCGAACGAGATGACCTCGTGGACGATTTGAATCATTGGTCCACCGCTGGCTGGGGCTACCCAGAGCCTCCTTCTGTTTCCTCGTCATTTGCTCGCAATTTAGGTCTCACGCGTTCTAACCTGAACATCCGAGACGGCTCCGATGAGGAACGTGGGAACCGCCGGTCGTACGACAGAGATACCTCTCAATCATCAGACCCATTCGCGAACATAGGACGAATGGCCCGTCGTGACGACTATGGAAGTGGCAATCGCGGTGGGCGAGGTGGCAGGGATGGTTTTCGAAGTGGCTCCAAGAGAACGTCCTGGGATCACAGGGGTAGTAGAGGTGGAGGCGGGGACTCATGGTAAGTGAAGTAGGTTTGTCGACCACTGATGAAACACGACATGCATGTGAATCAGCACCCAGTCGAAGACAAGTCGGAGTTGTAAAAAAAAAATTGGACTTGGACTTGTATTTGTATTGGAAGACTTGGACAATCGAAATGGGCGAAAACCGAATTTGTACAATATGGCGGGTCGTTATGTAATATTATAGACGGGAAAAAAGGTCTAGGAGGATGATGATGGAAAGTCACAAACTTGCTACGTAGCGACAGAAATAGGCGTCTTGGAAGGTTCAAATCTCCGCTACAATGGACTTTGATAGCATCGCTTTTAATACCTATTTTCATTCGCTGAGCAATCGTATCCCCGGTGATTTTTATCGCTATTATATCTGGTGATGTCGGAAGACGCGTTTGTTGTATATCTAGGTACATATTTGTTACATATGTACGTACATACATGGCTATTGCGAGAAAAAGAAACCCTTTTCTTCACCAGAGGAATGTATTATTCATCATGACGCCAAGGGGAAAAGACAAGGACAAGAGAAAGAGAACAAGAACGCCGTGTGCAGCCTCAGAATGGTTTTGTGGACATGACCTGCCTAGCAGTGTGAGATGTCGCACTAAGATATTGATTTTCGCTTTATTCTTGGGTTTATTATTTTCAAAAATGCAGGCTTTTGTGGTGTGTTCATCATCTTGGACGACCCCCGAGCAGCATGTTTGAGTCCCACAGCAGGACACGCTCGTCCCAGCCCACGGAGGCGACCCATCCTCCTGCGCCGAACAGACACCAATCTACGCCGGTGACGAACTCGGTGTGTCGATTCATGACGCCGAGCTGGTGTCCCGGTTTGGCAGCTGCAGGTATGGGTCCCGCTGGGGGTGTAGGCGCGGGCGCGGAGGGCAGAGCGGAAGCATCGTTCCATAACCGGACGGTCATGTCGTAGCTTCCGGTGATGAGAATGTCGCTCGCGTGGGGACTCCATGCCAGGCGGCGGATGGCGTACTCGTGGCCGTGCATCAAGGAGAGCGGCCCGGCTGTGGGACTGCGAATGTCAAAGGTTCGGATGATTCTGTCGACGCCGCCTGTGGCGACGACGGTGTCGTTGTACTTGTTCCAGTCGTGGGTGAGGACTTCGGCGGGCGGAGTGGCCGGGGCGCTGGCGATATGAGCGTGTGCGTGGGCGTGGACGGGAATGGTCGAGACGAGGTGGTATTTGGCGGAGGAGGGGGTTCGGAGATCGTAGAGTCGGAGGTGGGAGTCTGACGAGACGGCGGATATGAGGGCTGGGTTGGAAGGGCAAAAGGAGGCGCTGTAGGTGCAATTTCCAATGGGGAGAGTCTTTAATGAATAAGCGCGGGTAGGAGACCACTAGGGAGAAAGGTGGTTAGCGAATGTTGTGTTCTTGCTTTTCCCCTCTTTTCTTTTTCTCCCGTGAAGAAAAGAATAAAGAAGTTGGAGCAGAATGATGAAGTATTCACGGTTCCTCTCAACGTGGCACCATTTTGAACATCTACTAAATCACGAGTGTAGAGAGATCAACTCACTATCTTTACAGTTCCGTCCCATGAACTGGAAATGAAGCTATCTTTCGTGACGGGGCTCCAGCACACAGAAAAGGTCTCCCTCTTATGCTCGTGGAAGTTCATGACGGGAAAGTCATTGACCCCGAGGTCGAATAGCTTGAGAGACCCATCGCCACACGCGACAATGAGCTGGTTCTCGTTGATTTCCGACCAGGCCAAGTCGTACAGCGCATCGTTTGTATCGAATCTATAGGGAGGACAACAGCACGAAGGGTCAGCTTTTCCGGTATTGTTCAGATTTGGGAACCTTTTCCTTTTCCTTTTCCTTCTTTTGTCTTCGTATATTGTGACGTACGTCTTTTCTACCTGGATCCCTTGCGATGTGAGCGCCAGTGCAAAGACACGTCCGTTACCGACGATGCCAAAGTTTGAGGATGTGGCTACGGCGATGCGGGAGTCGTAGTAGGGCGAGTACTTGACCGCGTAGGGGTTGTATCCCTGGGTGCGGAACTCGAGCATGGCGGCCATGTTTTGGGATCGGAAACGGAGACGGCGGCGCCGGCGCGGAGGCGCATTGGGGTTCCGAAGCCGCGCCTGATGAATAGTGTGAAGCTTTGCGAAAGGAAAAGAAAGACGGAGGTGGAGGCGGCGAATTAAGCTGGAGGAGCCACTAGGTTTGCGAATTGGAGGGCGATTGGTGCTGCATCTGTGGTGTTGGAGATGCTGGGAATTGATGAGCCGTGATGACTTGACATGTGCCTCGGCAAGCGACGGACTCGACCGGCTCTGGCAGTCACTGACCTAACGGACTGGAGGGGCACCACAAAAAGACGCTAAAGTGGCTGCATGTGTCACATGACGTCGCGTTGGTGGCTTCACGTCCTCAACACGTCGACTCGTGATGTGCATTGTGCATTGTGCAATCGTCATCGGGAAATTGTCAGCGCTTTCGATTCGGATGCCAGTAGAGGGGCAGGATGCACCAAAAAAGAAGCGAACACGAAGATCATCAATGACTTTTACTCAATTTCTCGACTCAATGTCAACGCGCTATCCGACGTACACATGTACATATACTGCACTCGGAGCCTTGAATACCATCATGTAGCTGTAGCTCTGCACGGTCAGCATGAAGTCCTTTCTCGTCACTGCGTCCAGCTCGTCCAACTCGAAGCGAAAACTCAGTCCAGACCCTGAGCCCGGCCTGTTGGATGGTGATGACGAGCCAACAGAGGTCAAGCTGGCGCTGCTATCCTCTCTCCATCCCGGCATCGAGCAGGAGACTCTCCTTGATTTCCTCCTGGCCCACGACGGCTCTGTAAGCCGAGCTTCGGAAGCATTCCAGCTGGGAAAGAGTCGTCAGCAGCAAAAGAAAACCAATTCCGGCATTGGACATCAGCAGTCCTTGAAACAGTATGCAACAACATCTCGGGGCTCGATGACGACGACGACGACGCCACCAGCGAACAAGAAGAAATTAAAGTCCAAAAAAGGCACCACTCTTCACCTGTACGACCCCGAGGATGTTGCAGAACACACGCCTTGCACCATCATTCACAATTTCCTGCCGGTGGATGAGGCCAATGAGCTGTTGAAGGAGCTTCTGATTGAGGCCGAGACATTTGAGAAAAACACGTTCAAATTGTTTGACAACGTCGTTTCTAGCCCTCACACGTCCGGCTTCTTTGTCGAGAGCTACGAGGAAATAACGGCTCAAAAGTCCGAGTACTACTACAACGGATCACAGCTCACGGTAAGTTCGAGGCGACACGAGTTAAAACAAGAAATAAAAAAATTAAA